>SJYX01017828.1:76671-87982 GCA_006410675.1 Oreotragus oreotragus
TTCTAAAACCAGCTTGAACATCAGGGAGTTCACGGTTCACATATTGCTGAAGCCTGGCTTGGAGAATTTTGAGCATTACTTTACTAGCATGTGAGATGAGTGCAATTGTGTGGTAGTTTGAGCATTCTTTGGCATTGCCTTTCTTTGGGATTGGAATGAAAACTGACCTTTTCCAGTCCTGTGGCCACTGCTGAGTTTTCCAAATTTGCTGGCATATTGAGTGCAGCACTTTCACAGCATCATCTTCCAAGATTTGAAACAGCTCAACGGGAATTCCATCAGTTTCCACCAAAATGGGCTTCCCTGGTGGCTTAGATGGTAAAGAATCTCCCTGTAATGCAGGAGACCCAAGTTATCCCCTGGAGAAGGGAATGGCTAACCACTCAAGCATTCTTGCCTGGAGAATCTCATGGACAGAGGAGCCTGGTAGGTTCATATGGTCGCAAAGAGTTTGACAGAATTGAGCAACTAAGACTTTCACTTCCTTTCCCCCAGAATAATTGGTCAGTGACTCCTGTTCCTATCTAAATTTGGCTTCTCACAGTGAGTTAATCTCACCTGATGCAATTTTTTTTTCATATTTCTACAAAAAATATATTCTAATTCTCTTTTTTCTGTCTTCATTGTTTACTGGTTATATTATTTTTTCCTGCTTTTTTCCTTGTGTCTCTCTCTTGGACTCAAATTGAACATCATTTTTCTTTTATTAGTAATTTCCTTCTGCAAATAAAAATGCTCAAGTCTTGAGCATTTAAAAAAAATTCCTTAACCACCTGAATATTTTAATTGATATTATCACTTTCTAATCTATTACTGTTTCAAGTTTCTACTTTGAGCATTTCACCAACATCATAAACATTTTAAAATTCACAACTAAAATTACTTCTCTCTTATTTCCCTAATCCTTTTCAATTTGCAGAATTCACTCTGAATTTTGACTGCACCATTCCGTTGAAACTGCTTTCTTTAAAATAACCAGATTAGGAAAATTTATTCTCAAACTCTTTTTTTCCTCTGTATTCATTCCCTAAAATGTGTCTACAGAATTTGTTTTGTTATCAAGAGTATCATTCTTGAAATGTTTTCTTCTTTTTTTTCTTTCAGGAATGCCATACTATTCTAGTTCCCTTAATTCTCATTCAGTTTAACTGTCCTCTTTGATGTGTCTATTCCTATTTTTCTTTTAAAAATGTAAATTATTCATATCTGTTCTGCACTCTCTATCCTAACTGCATAATTTTCTGAACAATCTTCAGCACTCCCCACATTCAATTCTCATTTGTATAAATGTCATTATCACTCTTTCTTCTAATCAAAATTCTTCACTTTCAACAACCGAGTGATAATTCTATTTGTGTGTTTTCTAAAGTATTTTCTTTTGATTATATAATTACAGAAAATATGCTGGAAAATTTTTCTGCAGCCAGGTATTCTCCTCTTGGGTAATCACAGTATATATTGCAATATTTAAGGTACAGAGATTCTTCAAAAAAAATTATTTTCTTTGATCAAATCAGGTGTTCTAGTGGTTTCACCAGAGTCCCTCTCCATTGCTGTTGTTTAGTTGCTAAGTCATGTGCAATTCTTTTGTGATCCCTGGCTCCTCATCCATGGGGTTTCCCAGGCAAGAATATTGGAGTGGATTGCCATTTTCTTCTCCAGGGGATCTTCCCAACCCAGGGATTGAACCTGCATCTCCTGAATTGGCAGGTGGATTCTTTACAGATGAATCACCTGGGAAGCCCCTTTCCTTCTCATAAAACCCTGCTATTTGCCACCAGAAATTTGGCTTCACAGAAAACACACTGCAGGTTGGTATTCCAAGTGAAGTTCCAAATTCCAGATAGAATTTCTCTGGATGGTTCCATTATGCTCCCATTAACTAACTAACCTAGTTTCAAAATATTGGTATTATCTTTTCTTCTGTTCCCAATAGTCTAAACCTAACCACTCAATAAAATTGGTTAATTCCGTTTTAATAAGACTCATACATTCACTCCTCTTTCTTCCCATTTCCATGCATATTAACCTATACTGCAAACTATGTTTTGTTTAAGAAACAAAATTTCAAAACAATAATTGTTATTTAGTTTTCTTATTTTCATAAGTTTAAGCCATGATATTTTAAATTTCCAAATTAAAATTTTCACTGATAAAGCTAGTGAAGAATATAAATAATTATATATATCATACTGACATTTAAAAGAAACCTTCTAAGACATGACTATAATTACTCTAACAAGAAGGATTTCATTCTTCATGGAAGCATATATTAGATTGCTCTTAGGATGCTTAAAATCATAAAATATTTTTATTATCTTCATTAATTAATTAATTTATTTAATAAAACTTTGGGGGTGTTAAATTATGCCTGAGTTCATGACGTGTATGGAAATATATAAAGATAAACACAGCTATGTCAGGCCATTATGCACACAGGTATGTTTGTGTGTTCATTCCAAGTAAAACAACTGATTACTCTGGAGGAAAACTTACCCAGTGAAAGCTACCAAATAAGTGAAAAAATGAAAAAATACCATGTAACAAAGTCCTTCTATTAAGTAAAGCATGACGTATGTAGGTAACTATGATTATAAGCTATAAAAGACTGGATTAAGATATTTATTTATTCTGGACATATATGTTGTGTTTACTATACCTGGTCTCAGAAATACTTCTCTCTCCCCTCATTAATGTATGCACAGATTAATTGCCATGTTAGGTCTTTATTCAACTAGCTTAATTCCCCCTATGTCTATGTTGGTGAGGTGTTATATAAAACACTGTGGTTTAGACTTCATGATTTGAAATTGCACAGCATGGATTCAAACTCTTTCCCATTTATTAAACTTACTTTTAGTAAGAGAAGTTAAAAATTTTTCCCACCACAGCAATGTTAGAAAATATTTTTATCCTAAGAGTTGTGAAAATTAAAGTGTCTTGACACATAATACCTCCTTAGTCAGTGTTATCAACTATTGAGTATTTATTATCATATCTCATGAATTTATCTCTCAGATATTGACTTTCTGTTAAATTATGTATATAGTGTATAGTTCTTTTAGCCCACAAATTTCTATAAGGTTGTGCATTAATTTTCTTTTGCTGCTGTAGCAAATTACCACAAACTTTTTGGCTTAAAATAACTTAATTTAAAATTTTTTAATAATATAAATTTTATTAATCTACAAATCACTGTGAAAAAAAGAGAAGTGAAAAGCAAAGGTGAAAAGGAAAGATAAACTCATTTGAATGCAGAGTTCCAAAGAATAGCAAGAAGAGATAAGAAAGCATTCCTCAGCGATCAATGCAAAGAAATAGAGGAAAACAACAGAATGGGAAGGACTAGAGATCTCTTCAAGAAAATCAGAGATACCAAGGGAATATTTCATACAAAGATGGGCTCAATAAAGGATAGAAATGATAGGGACCTAACAGAAGCAGAAGATATTAAGAAGAGATGGCAAGAATACACGAAAGAACTGAAAAAAAAAAACCATTTTCACAACCCTGGTAATCACGATGGTGGGATCTCTCACCTAGAGCCAGACATCCTGGAATGCAAAGTCAAGTGGGCCTTAGGAAGCATCATTACAAACAAAGCTAGTGGAGGTGATGGAATTCCAGTTGAGCTGTTTCAAATCCTGAAAGATGATGCTGTGAAAGTGCTGCACTCAATATGCCAGCAAATTTGGGAAACTCAGCAGTGGCCACAGGATTGGAAAAGGTCAGTTTTCATTCCAATCCCAAAGAAAAGCAGTGCCAAAGAATGCTTAAACTACCACACAATTGCACTCATCTCACAAGCTAGTAAAGTAATACTCAAAATTCTCCAAGCCAGGCTTCAGGGATATGTGAATTGTGAACTTCTAGATGTTCAAGCTGGCTTTAGAAAAGACAGATGAGTGCTCGCTTCGGCAGCACATATACTAAAAATTGGAACGATACAGAGAAGATTAGCATGGCCCCTGCGCATGGATGACACGCAAATTCGTGAAGCGTTCCATATTTAAAAAAAAAAAAAAGAAAGAAAAGACAGATGAACCAGAGATCAAGTTGCCAACATCCACTGGATCATAGAGAAAGCAAGAGAGTTCCAGAAAAATATCTATTTCTGCTTTATTGACTATGTCAAAGCCTTTGACTGTGTGGATCACAATAAACTGTGGAAAATTCTGAAAGAGATAGGAATACCAGATCACGTGATCTGCCTCTTGAGAAATCTGTATGCAGGTCAGGAAGCAACAGTTAGAACTGGACATAGAACAACAGATTGGTTCAAAATAGGAAAAGGAGTATGTCAAGGCTGTATATTGTCACCCTGCTCATTTAACTTATATGCAGAGTACATCATGAGAAATGCTGGGCTGAAAGAAGCACAAGCTCGAATCAAGATTGCTGGGAGAAATATCATAACCTCAGATATGCAGATGAAAAAACACCCTTATAGCAGAAAGTGAAGAGGAACTAAAGAGCCTCTTGATGAAAGTGAAAGTGGAGAGTGAAAAAGTTGGCTTAAATCTCAACATTCCGAAAACTGAGATCATGGCATTGGGTCCCATCACTTCATCTCAAATAGATGGGGAAACAGTGTAAACAGTGTCAGACTTTAGATTTTGGGGCTCCAAAATCACTGCAGATGGTGATTGCAGCCATGAAATTAAAGGACGCTTACTCCTTGGAAGGAAAGTTACGACCAACCTAGACTGTATATTACAAAGTAGATACATTACTTTGTCAACAAAGGTTCGTCCAGTCAAAGCTATGGTTTTTCCATAGCTTTGATGTATGGATGTGAGAGTTGACCTATAAAGAAAGCTGAGTGCTGAAGAATCGATGCTTTTGAACTGTGGTGTTGGAGGAGACTCTTGAGAGCCCCTTGGACTGCAAGGAGATCCAACAGTCAATCCTAAAGGAGATCAGTCCTGGGTGTTCATTGGAAGGACTGTTGTTGAAGCTGAAACTCCAATAATTTGTCCACCTGATGCGAAGAGCTGACTCATTTGAAAAGACCCTGATGCTGGGAAAGATTGAGGGCAGGAGGATAAGGGGATGACAGAGGATGAGATGGTTGGATGGCATCACCGACTCAATGGACATCAATTTGTGTAAACTCTGGGAGTTGATGGACAGGGATGCCTGGCATGCTGCGGTTCATGTGGTTGCAAAGAGTCAGACACAACTGAGTGACTGAATTGAACAGAACTGAATAAACATTTCTGATTGTCAGAAGTTCAATATGGCTCTTACCATACAATGTTGGCCAGGCTGCATTCTTTTTGGAGGCCATAGGAGAGAATCTGCCTTATCCAGACTGCAGAGGCCACCTACATCCTTAGCTCATGGTTCTGTCTTCTTTTATCAGTTTTAGCAGAGTAATATTCTCACATTTCTCCTTCTGATTCTGACCTCTTCTAGAATGATCCTTGTGATTACATTGGGCCAACTTGATAATCCAGGATAATCCTATCTCAAAAACCTTTATTTTAATCACATCTGCAAAGTCCTGTGTACTCTGTAAAATATTTACACATTTCAGGGATTAAGAAGTGGACATCTTTGGGGGCCACTGTTCTTTCTGTTGTATGCAGAATCAATAGCTTTTGTGTTATTTTTAGTTTCTACAAGGCTTAGTGTATATATTCTGCATCTGAGGGTACAATAAATGTTGAGCAGATAAATCAGTAATGGAAGAATGAATAGTGAATAATAGAAAATCTTAGAAATACCTGGATTTCCTTTTCTATTGCTGCTACTGCTACTGCTGCTAAGTCGCTTCAGTCATGTCCGACTCTGTGCGACCCCATAGACAGCAGCCCACCAGGCTCCCCCGTCCCTGGGATTCTCCAGGCAAGAATACTGGAGTGGGTTGCCATTTCCTTCTCTATTGCTAGTACTACTTAATTATTCAAACCAGAGCTTCCTGCACTCTGTTAAATTAGCAACTAACTCTTGGAAAATTTTGGCTCTTCTATCTATTTTAAAAAGGCTTACCTACATATCATAAATCAGCTTGGGACATAGCTCCAATAAGAACTGTGCTCTCCGGACATACTTCCATCATTTCCTAACCTTTCAACATGTGTATACTGTAATTACAATGGTAAGACCGTGTTGAATGAATGGCGTGTGTCAGGTGTTTCTTTGAGGTGGATGCTGCAGTTTTCATCTTGAGTTGTGATGCTGCTTAGAACGTTCTAATCTGTAATTTTAACTTGAACACCCTTTTTACTTAGCAGAATGTCAAATTTTTTTTCTGTATCAACTAAAGAGAGGCACTTAGCTCTAAATTCACGAAGGCTTAATATAATGTGTTTGATGTATCAGTTTAGATGCCAGCTATTTACATAGATTGTATTACTCATTGTACACCAACATCTTGCTTTAAGCTACAGTAAAAGAGCTTTGCATTTGAATGTTTTATTTACTAACTGCTCAGAGTTGTTATTCAATATTCAGTTTCTACAGTTTCACAAAGCTCAGTGGAATTTTTACTCATCCATTTAAACTTTAATCATGGCAAAGCAGTACATAGATAATGATTTATTGGTTCAAAATAGAACCATGAAATGACATGAAAAATGTTCATATCTTGATTTAAATATGAACATTTACAAGGTTATTATATTTAATTCACTTCATGTCAGCAGCACAAATAGAGTTTTCAGTGTTATATCCCGGTATTCATTTGCATCACAAACTCTCAGACTAAAGGCTGTTGTCTCAAGCAGTTCAGACAGCTGCAGGCAGAAAACTCTGTATGTGACATTGCTTATTTACATTTTTTATAGATAAATTTAAAATTTTTATAATCAGCTAGAGTTATTTGTTTAAGAGAACACTCCCTATACCATGATACTGACTTAAAACTCTCTAACAGAATTGAATTATGTGAGAAATATCCTCAGTGGAAGTTTTATTAAGTTCAAACCTGTCTACAAGATGCTTTATTTGGAATGTAGACATTTTGGTAAACATGAAATTTATAATCACATATACAAAAATGCTGATAGATGTAGCTACCAAGCAGATTTTGTTTGATTCCTTAGTTAATGCCTATGGAAAGGAGTAATAAAGTGCTAAGAGTATTGTTAAGCATACCCAGAGGCTAATTCTTACTCATATCCCAAAAACAAAAGGGAAAAAACCAAAGCCTGTTGAAAAATTGTGGGAAATTGGACCTGCTTTGGTGTAAAGGAGGTAATCCAGAAGGTGACCTCTGTTTTCCTTTCTTGTTCTTGTTGAGTTGCTCAGTTGTGTTGGACTCTATGTGACCCCATGGATGGCAGCATGCCAGGCTTCCTTGTCCTTTACTGTCTCCCGGAGCTTGCTCAAACTCATGTCCATCAAGTCAGTGATGCCATCCAAGCATCTCATCCTCTGTGGTCACCTTCTCCTCCTGCCTTCAATCTTTCCCAGCATCTGGGTCTTTTCTAATAAGTCGGTTCTTCGCATCAGGTGGCCAAAGTATTGGAGTTTCAGCTTCAGCATCAGTCCTTCCAATGAATATTCAGGACTAATTTCCTTTAAGATTGACTAGTTTGATCTCCTTGTAGTCCAAGGGACTCTCAAAAGTCTTCAACACCACAGTTCAAGAGTATCAATTATTTGGTGCTCAGCCTACTTTATGGTCCAATTCTCACATCCATACGTGACTATTGGAAAAACCATAGCTTTGATGAAACAGACCTTTGTTGGCAAAGTAATGTCTCTGCTTTTTAATACACTGTCTAGGTTTGTCGTAGCTTCTCTTCCAAGGAGGAAACATCTTTTAATTTCATGGCTGTAGTCATCATCAGCAGTGATTTTGGAGCCCAAGAAAATGAAGTCTGTCACTATTTCCACTGTTTTCTCATCTATTTGCCATGAAGTGATGGGACCAGATGCCATGAACTTTTTGAATGTTGAGTTTTAAGCCAACTTTTTCACTCTCCTCTTTCACCTTCAACAAGAGGCTTTTTTGTTCTTTGCTTTCTGCCATAAGGGTGGTATCATCTGCATAGCTGAGGTTATTGATATTTCTCCTGGCAGTCTTGATAGCAGTTTATACTTCATCCAGCTTGACACTTGAAATGATGTACTCTGCATATAAGTTAAACAGGTTACAATATACAGTATTGATGTATTCCTTTCCCCTTTTTTAACCAGCCTTTGTTCCATATCCGGGCTACCTGTTGCTTCTTGACCTGTATTCAGTTTTCATAAGATGCAGGTAAAGTGGTCTGGCATTTTCATTGTTTTAAGATTTTTCAGCAGTTTGTTGTGATCCACACAGTCAATGGCTTTAACATTGTCAATGAAGCAGAAGTAGATGTTCGTCTGGAATTCTCTTGCTTTCTCTACAATCCAGCAGATGTTGGCAATTTGATTCCTCTGGCTTTTCTAAATGTAGCTTGAACATCTGGAATTTCTCAGTTCATGTACTGTTGAAGCCTAGCTTGGAGAATTTTGAGCATTACTTTTCTGTCTTCCTAATGTTATCTTAAGCACCACTGTGCTATTCTAGGTTTTGGGGGATGCTTGTAGTCCCATCAGTTGCTGTCACTGGGCTTCTGCAGTGTATCATTCTTTCATTTTCTTTCCCAATGTTACAGTTCATTATTTTTCTGGAGATATTTAGAACATATTGTCTCTGGACACTGAAGTGGGCCCTTTGGAAATGTCTTTTGAAAAACCTGAATACCACCATCCCTTGGTTTTCTGGAAAAGTAGCTTACTCTGGAAAACAACTGCAGATGTCAGAAACATGATCCTTACAGTTTTTCAGGGGAACTCTCTCTTTATACCAATCACATTTATATCAATTACAGGAGACATGGGGGGAATCCCTGGGTTGGGAAGATTGTCCAGAGGAGGGCATGGCAACCCACTCCAGGATTCATGCCTGAATTCCTCGAACAGGCAGGCTCCAGTCCATAGTGTTACAGAGTCTGACACAACTGAAACAACTGAGCACGCACACATTTACTTAATCCAGAAGGAGCCTACTGGAGTAACCAAATGTCACAGTTTCCTCCTCACAGTCCCATTTTGCCCCTGTTACCTCATATAATTATTAATAGCCCTTCCAGATTGTGAAATGGTAAAGAATCCACCTGCCTTGTAGGAGACACAGGTTTGATCCCTGGGTCAGGAAGATCTCCTGGAGTAGGAAATGTAATCCACTTCTATATTCTTGCCTGGAAAATTCCATGGACAGAAGAATCTAGTGGGCTATAGTCTATAGGGTCTCAAAGAGGTGGACAGAACTGAGTGACTGAACAAACACACAGACACCTGATACTCACAAACATTTCCTGATAGGATGATAAATTATATGATCACATAAAACTTAATGGCCTAATACTTAAAATCCTAAAAAAACCTTCATTGTTGAGAAGAAAATGCTTCCTGAACTAAAAAGATTCCTAGAATTTGTGCAACTTTTACTAACCTATTAGAAAAAGAGTCATGAATTTTGAAGAACAGTCTTTGAGAACTGATCTATTTGATGTGTATATTGCTTGGTCTAGTCTGACAGTTTCATTAAATTGGTGTAATTTTCTTTGGCAGAAAAGTGATTGTATCTAATTTCAGAGCCAAATCTCTTGAGAATCCTAAGCTAACAATTACAATATGAGAAGCTTATCAACTATTTAAATTTTATGTTAAGGATTTGTTGCACTTAATGGAATTTTTCTAAGATTTTAAAATCTTAGAGAAGAGTGAAATAGGAGACATTTGCTTATAAATTACTATTCTGAGGGAACATTACAAACTCCAACATCAAAAGGACTACATACCTGTGTTTGCCTACAATTAATGTTCTTGACTTTATATGTTTATTATCATCTAGTAATATGTAGAATTTTTTAATGAAATGGCATAGCTGAATTAATATTAATGGTAATCAAATTAAAACACAAGAATCCACTGGTTTTGTTTGTGTCTGCATTATAGTTTAATAGTGCTGTGGACTTGAGGAAAACAGTGATAGAACACATGATTTTTCCTCTACAGAAATTGTGGCATCAAAAATAATATCACAATCACCATAATTAATAACAGTACCTGTCATAGTCCTGACAGGGAACAGAAACAAATCTCAAATGGGGTATTTTGAAGAGTGTTAGATAAAGGAGCAATTTTCAAAAGTTATAGAGGAAGTACAGTCAGGTATAGAGAAACCACAAGAGACAATTCAACATTGTGGGCTTGTAACAGAAGGGCTGTTATGACCCAGAAACTCCCAGATAGTGAGTCCATTGAATAATCAATCCTCACTTTTCCAGTTTTACTTCTGGTTCTCCCTGATGGCCGAAGTCAACAGAGTTTGAGGTCTTACCATACACACTTAATCTCCCAGGGCAGGGAGTAGGGTGGAAACTTATGCAGAGTAGCTCTTTAGGAGAAAATATAAGACATCTAGCAAAAACTCGCATCAACTTTATCAGGACTGCCTTCTTTGAACACTTACTGGATATATATGCCAAGTAAATTAGTCTATACAACAATGATATAAAATTGTGCATTTCCCTCTTATTTTATAGATGTAACTCAAACTATTTAAGTAAAATTCTCAAGATTGTAACTTTACTAATAGGAAAATTTTCATAAAACCGAAATCTGTTTAAAAACACTAAGCACATTACTTTCCTTGAAGGTTTTAGATAGCTGATGCAGACTGGCATAACTGGTGGAATTCTCTCTAGTCCTTCAACACGTGGGTTGGAAGCTCTTAACCTGGTAGTTTACAAAGGCTTATTTTCAGTTGGGCAGGTTTCTCGTTGGTGCAGATGGCTTTTAATTGTTGATGCCTGGATATGTGCATATGTGCTGTCATGTCCCACTCTTTGTGACCCTTTGAACTGTAGCCCACCTGGCTCCTCTGTCCATGGGATTATCCAGGCAAGAATACTAGAGTGGATTGCCATGCCCTCCTCCAGGGGATCTTCCTGACCCAGGGTTGGAACCCACATCTCCTGTGTCTTCTGCATTGCATGAGGATTCTTTACAGCTTAAACCACTGGGGATGCCTGGGTAGGGGTCTTTAATCCTCAGAAAACATGCCATTTTGTTATTCAAGATTGAATGTAACTTTAGGAGTTTTGTCCACAGAGGAGTTTCTCAGCCTTGGCACTATCGACTATTCAGTTCAGTTCAGTTCAGTCGCTCAGTCGTGTCTGACTCTTCTCGACTCCATGAACTGCAGCACGCTAGGCCTCCCTGTCCATCACCATATCCCGGAGTTTACTCAGACTCACTTAACGTTCATCGAGTCAGTGATGCCATCCAGCCATCTCATCCTCTGTCGTCTCCTTCTCCTCCTGCC
>SJYX01017828.1:90791-126994 GCA_006410675.1 Oreotragus oreotragus
AGTCAATAAAGCAGAAATAGATGTTTTTCTGGAACTCTCTTGCTTTTTCCATTATCCAGTGGATGTTGGCAGTTTGATCTCTGGTTCCTCTGCCTTTTCTAAAACCAGCTTGAACATCAGAGAGTTCACAGTTCACATTACTGCTGAAGCCTGGCTTGGAGAATTTTGAGCATTACTTTACTAGCATGTGAGATGAGTGCAATTGTGCAGTAGTTTGAGCATTCTTTGGCATTGCCTTTCTTTGGGATTGGAATGAAAACTGACTTTTACCAGTCCTGCGGCCACTGCTGAGTTTTCCAAATTTGCTGGCATATTGAGTGCAGCACTTTCACAGCATCATCTTTAGGATTTGAAACAGCTCAACTGGAATTCCATCACCTCCACTAGCTTCGACTATTAGGGCTGGACAATTGCTTGTGTGTATGGGGAAATTTCCTGTGCATTGTAGTATCCCACTAGACATCGGTAGTACCTTCCTTCCAGCTGTGACAATCAAGAATGTCTCTGGATGTTGACAAGTATCCTGACATTAATTGGGGGAATTCTAGGTGTTTATTTCTTCAAATATTTCTTCTGTTATTTTTCTCTTTTTAGTATTTTCATTAAACCTATATTTCAACTTGTGTATGTGTCCCACAGTTGTTGGATATCTTATTCCAGGTTTTTAGTCTTTTTTTTTTTTTCACTTTTGAAAGTTTCTATCAACATATTCTCAAATTCAGAGATTCTTTCCTCAGTTGTGTCCAGTCTACTAATGAGCCCACCCAAGGCACTCTTCATTTCTTTAATATTTTTTGTTCTCTAGCATTTCTTTTTTATTCTTTCTTAGGATTTCCATCACTCTCTTTATATTATCCTTCTGTTCTTGAATGTGGTGTACTTTTCTTTCTTAGAACTCATAGCATGTTAATCATAGTTGTTTTCAATTCCTGGTCTGATAGTTTCACCATTCCTGCCATATCTGCTTTTGGTTCTGATGGTTACTGTCTTCAGACTGTTTCTTTTCTGTTTAGTATGCCTTGTAACTTTTTAATTGAAATCAGCCATGATATGCTAGGTAAGAGGAACTCTGATAAATAGGATTTTAATGATATGGTGGTAAAGTGTGGGGGGAGGGAAAATGTTCTATATTTCAAGATTAGTTCTCAGTCCTTTAGTGAACCTGTGCCCCTGAGCTGTGAGCTTTACAAGTGCGTTTATTTCCCCATTCTCCTTATCTGCCTCTGCCTTCAGCAGAACGAAGATGGCTAGAGAGGGCTGAAGTGATATATTTCTTTTCTCCACGGTCAATTAGGCCCTGAGGAGCCCCAGTAGATTAGCCTCAGATTTTAAAATGTTTCTCTTATTGTAGGCCTTACTAGACCTTGAGCCTCAGTATATGCTTATTGTGATACATCAGCATATGCTAAATGAGACACCCATAGGTGCCATGACAATTCCATGGATGACCATAAAAGGTCCTAAAGTAGGCGGTGGCACAATTCATGGGTATCCCCACCTTCCCCAAAATAGTTGGAATACTTCTCCCACTCATTAGTCTATGAAATTACCCACCAATATAAAAAATGCAACCCCATACCCTGGTACTTTTTGCCTCCAAGATGGCCCACAGTCTATCTATAAATTGTGTATCTCCCAGAATAACTTCTTTCTCTTCTTGCAGGAAAGAATTCAAGAGTTTACAAGAGCAAGCTATGGTGACTCTTTGCTACCCCATGAATTGTAGCCTGCCAGAACTGTCCATGGGCATTCTCTAGGCAAGAATACCGGAGTGAGTTGCCATGCTCTGCTCCAAGGGAACAAGAAGTTTTAAAATACTTGCTGTGAGAACTTGGTAGAGCTCCAGGAAGTAAAATGTGGTCACTATTTTACACTCACACTCCAAAAATGTCGTGACCCCCTATTACTTGACTCCACTGAAATTTTTAACTCTCAGATATTTTCATGCTGAGCCTCCAACAATCCACAATTACAGTTCAGGTTTTCCTACCTCAGCACCGGTTCCTGAAGAGGTTTCTGCTCATGGGTCTCCTCTTAGTCAGTTGTGATTCTTTTTATCCACTTTTCTGTCTCTCCTATTTTGATGAAAGTGATATGTCTTTTGACTTCACTTCTCTGACAGATTTAAGAATTGTTGAGTTTTTCAGTTTGTTCAGGTTTTTATTTGTTAGAGTGTATTGATGGCTTCCTTGCATGCTGGAGCAGAAACTGGAAGTCTAGGGATTGTTTTTTTAACCAAGGGTAAATTTCATGACTTTGTGGAGGTGAGGCTAGACTTTACAAATGGCCTGAGATAAATGGCAAGTATACACAAAGGGCCTTAAGCAAGGCCTGCAGGCTACATCTTGACGGTGAACTCCATTTGGAGTGTGTACATATGTGTGTGAACACATGTGCACATACATGTACCCTAGCTTCAGCTGATGTGTGGCTGGCAGAGATGGCTTAAATAAAACTAAGGCAAGCATTTAGGCAGGGTTTCATATTGCTGCAGAGTATTAAGGAAGCCCTAACTCAGTTTTTAGTGCTAGGCATTCTTGGGCAACTTTAGATAGGTGGCTCTAATTTAATTCTACACTTATATTTAGAGGTAACTATGAATCGACTAGAAAACTTTGGGTTCATATGGTTTATTCATAGATTCTTAGGCATCACTCTTTATTCCTTGAAACCAAATTGGTTCTCATTCACCACCCATAAAAAGTGGTTGATTATAAAATAGTGATATACTGTCTATTAAAATAATATGCTATTTTTATGACATGAAGTAGAGAAACAAATTATTGCAAACTAATAAAGCAGCATTAATAGTGTGGGTCTGGAATACTTTGAATCTTTAGAATCAGATTTGCTTAAAAATGAAGACGAAACTAGATGGATTTAAGAGTGCTTCAGTCTTATGATTAGGATGAAAATGGTACAAGAATAAAAGCAAAATAAAACAGATCAGGCTGATTACATTGGAGGAAGAGAGATATTCTTAAGGAAAAGGTTGAGATCTAATCTATCTTAGAGGACAGCTTAGAAGTACCTAAGAGGAAAATTATATCTTGAAGTTCAGTCTAAACTGATAAGCACTGGCACATAACTACTTTTTAAAAGGCCATTAAAATAAAGAAGCATTTTAAATGCAATTGAGAAATAGGGAAGAACAAAATATTCCAGAGTAGATGGAAATGACTCCCACAAAGAACATCAGGGTTCAAGAAACCATTAAGAGGCACCCTTGAAAGCTATGACTTAAGGATCCATGCTAAGTAGAACAGCCCATTAAAGATTATTACAAGCATAGCTAGAAGTTAAAAACTCTAGATATATTTGAGAGAGGAATGTCTGAGGATTAGAATATAGACATTAAAGATGGAGATGATGAGATCACCTGTATCTTGGGAGAACATGCCCAGGCTGAGAGAAGATACAACAAAGTTATCAATGACAGATATAGTCTGTGTCTGAAGTAGATGTTGAGCTGAAGCAAGAGTACCTCCCAGCTAGAGTTATGCAACTTAGCAAAGTAGAGGCAAATCACATTTATTAGATATATTTGGCATTGAATAATAATTTCTGAAGCTCTGAAGGAATTGTGCCCATTCAAGTGGGAGACCCCAGGGACAGTGGCTGAAAGAATACTTGCTCTCTCCAGATGCTGGGATACCCTCTGAAACATGTGGCTTAGAAGGACTTAGAACCTATGCTCTGACTTTTATCTTCCTCCAATGGTTTCCCCAGAAGCCCACATGGTTTACTCTCAGAGTTGCCTAACTTGAGTCATTTGCTTAAATGGGACCTTTTCAATGAGGCTTAGCCTTACTACTCTATTTAAAACTATCATCTATTGCTCTTATGGTTTTTACTTAGTACATGTCTTTTTTTTCCCCAATAATACATTTGAAAACTTTATATAACTTATTTAATATTATTATTAATTGCTTATTTTGTCATATTATCTAGAACATAAGATTCATGAGAGCAGAGATATTTGATATGTTTTATTAACTAGTGTATCCTAAGATTTTAAGAAAGTGCCTTATACATAGGAGTCTCTCAGCAAATATTTGTTTAATGAATACATTTTGTACTTATGACACTTGGAAATAAACTATTACAATTTCTGGGACTCTACTGGCATCACACAATTCCAGAGAGGAATTACTAGCTCCTACCAAGCATACAAACCTCTTTGACAGAAAATTAACAGATTGAGAGAACTGGATGAATGATTTTAGGATTTAAATTAAGACTTTAAAGCTTTAGTCATTAATTCACAAGAAGAGGATTTTATTTTGAACTTTAATTTATGGCATACTTAACATCATTGCAGTTTAATCTTTGAATTTCTTCCTAAAAAATACTATAAATTTGTATTAAATTATAATATATCCCTGCATTTTGACAAAGTTTTTGTTGTTAAAAAAATTTGGACATCTTTTTGCTAGAGGTTCCTGATGTTATTTGAGTTTATTGAGTTCATTCTGATATAATATCAATTCTAACTGATATAACATGATGAATAATATGATTGGACTTAATTTGCTTTAAAAATAGTACAAATAATACATTTTTTACTAGCAATATAGACTGTTCTTGGAATTAATGTAGTGAATATACTGTTTTGATTCATTTCAGAACGTTTGGGTGGCAAAATCTAAACCAAATACTGAAGGTAGAGAAAGCAGCATTTGCAGAAGTTTAGTGAAGTGGACTCATGATAGGTAGATGAAATACTATGCAGATAAACTACTAATTACTTGGGGCAGGGGAATTCTTCAATGCTCTTTAACCCTGAGCTTCCTTGTTCGGTTCAATGTGGCAGGGGTGGGGAGGGATACTAGGAAATGATAAAGGAACACTTTCCCATGTATTTTTTTCCCTTAAATGGAGACCCAGACCTTTCTTCACCTTTATTCACTTCTCTCTAAGGATGTGTTGTAAATTACTCTATGGATAATTTTGAGAAAAATAAATGAATATACTTAAATCACCTATCTTCTCTCTTGGAGATTAACCAGCATACAAAGAACACAGTTCTTCTCTGTTCTTCCCTCTCAGCAGAGGAGTGTCCAGGTCTAACATGATAGTGACTGGTTGGGTAATTTTGGCAATTTAGTTGGGATGTCCCATTTTGTGCTAAACTAAGCTACACCCTCCTCATTAGTCTTCATTAGTATAAGGATAGTATGTTAGCCTCTACTTTTATTCTTTGTTGTTTAGACCTAGGTGGAGAAGAGACTTGTTATTTATTTCCTTTCTTTGGCTCAGACGGGAAAGAATCTGCCTGCAGTGGAGGAGACCTGGCTTCGATTCCTGAATCTGGAAGATCTCCTGGAGAAGAGAATGGCTACCCACTCCAGTATTCTTGCTTGGAGAATTCCATGAACTGAGGAGCCCGGCGGGCTGCAGTCCATGGGTCACGAAGAGTCAGACACGACTGAACGACTGACACTTGCACTTTTAATGAATTCAAACAAAGTGTTTTCTTGCTGGTTACCTGCTTGGGTGATTTGCCCTCATTTTGAGATTTTTAATAGTGAGGAGATGACTCTATTTTCTCATTTGTCCTCTATCATGTTCTCCTAGAGCATCTTGGATCTTACGTCTTTTCCCCTCTGGTACATGGCTGAAGCACCTTAGCATGTATACAGACAACCTTTTAAGTCCAACCACTCCGTGCATGGCTAATTCACTGGCTTCATGTCTCTCTCTACAAGGGCCAGTATGAAAGTATGAGACAGGCTGCTTCAGTCCTGCCAGGGTTATTGACTGGAACTGAAAGTATAAGTAAAAGCTTTTACTTAATAGTTGTGCAAATATGTAATGCGATTACAACCTGAGAGAAAAGGTTTAAAACCTCGCTTTCTAACTTCATTTCAATATAGTCCTTTGCTAAGTCTTTCTTCCTGAGACTCCTCAGAGTCCCCTAAAGAAAGGTCCCTTTTCTGTGCATTAAAAGGAATATAAATTTCTGAAACTATTTTCTGCCCAGATGAAATGCTCTATTTCTGTATCCATTATTCTGCAGCATTATTCACTTCTTGGCCTTCACGTAATGTAGTTCATGAGGGGTTTGCACTTCTCAACTAGAGGCCATTTGAAAATATGTGAGAATACTTTGTTAAATTGACTGCTGCTGCTGCTAAGTCACTTCAGTTGTGTCCGGCTCTGTGCGACCCCGTAGACAGCAGTCCACTAGTCTCCTCTGTCCCTGGGATTCTCCAGGCAAGGATACTGGAGTGGGTTGTCATTTCGTTCTCCAATGCATGAAAGTGAAAAGTGAAAGTGAAGTCACCCAGTTGTGCCTGACTCTTAGCAGCCCCATTGACTGCAACCTACCAGGCTCCTCCGTCCATGGGATTTTCCAGGCAAGAGTACTGGAGTGGGCTGCCATTGCCTTCTCCATCAAAATGACTAGTTATAAGTTATTTTAAAAATGACTAGACAATAGTACTGCTGTTTTTGGTGGACTGGAGGATGCTAATTATACCATGATAAGAGGACAATCCCATCCAAATGTCACCTCATTAATTAAAACAAAATAAGTTGTTTCAAGTTTGGGGTATCATGAATCGTGTTGGGATGATCATTGTTGCAGTTGCCTTTCCCTGCACAGCAGTGAAATAGCTGAGATATAGATACACTTTTTGTGATCTAGTACATGCTGCTGCTGCTGCTGCTGCTGCTAAGTTGCTTCAGTCGTGTCCGACTCTGTGCGACCCCATAGACGGCAGCCTATTGGGCTCCGCCATCCCTGGGATTCTCCAGGCAAGAACACTGGAGTGGGTTGCCATTTCCTTCTCCAGTACATGAAAGTGAAAAGTGAAAGTGAAGTTGTTCGGTCGTGTCCGACTCAGCGACCCCATGGACTGCAGCCTACCAGGCTCCTCCATCCATGGGAGTTTCCAGGCAAGAGTACTGGAGTGGGGTGCCATTGCCTTCTCCGGATCTAGTACATAATACCAGTCAATTTTCCCAAGTGGTTGTATAAAATTTATATTTCCATGAGCATTGTATGAGTGTTCCAAGAGCTCTATAACCTTGTTTCCACTTAGTGTTTAAATCTCTTTATTTATTCATCTTTAGGTTTAGCTGTATTACTGGTTATATAAAGTTATTTTGACTTGAATTTATCTGAGGACTATGTTTTGGGGGATTTACCCCATACTGTTTTGAAATTCCTATTCAAAATTCTTCTCCCACTTTATTTTTTGTTTCTTTCAGTTTTATTAAAATATAATTGATATATAACACTATATAAATTTAAGGTATTCAGCATAAAGGTTTGACTAAATACATTGTGAAATGGTTACCACATTTAGTTTGCTGATCATCTATCATCTCATATAGATACAAAAAAAAAAAGAAACACTTTTTTTGTGTGATGAGAACTCAAGATATACTCTCTTAACTTTCGTATATAACATACAGCAGCGTGAACTGTATTTGTCATATTGTACTTTACATCGTGGTACTGATTTATCTTGTAACTGAAAGCTTGTACCTGTGACCACTTTTGTCACCATACAGAAAGATGACACTTATTGACTGTGTTCTATATTGCTGTATATTTCATTTTCATGACTCATTTATTTCTCCTTCCATTTTATGTACAGCCTTTTTACTCTTTAAATTTTATCATTTAATCAATCAATGTTTAATAATTTACCAGTTTTACTTTTTTAAACAAAGTATGTATTACTTAACATTTTTAAATAAAATTCAAAATATTTTAATATTTTTCTTGTGATTTCCTCTTTGACTCATGGGTTATGCAGAAGAGTGAGTTATTTAATTTCTATATCATTGGAGAATTTCCGTTCCGTTTTTTTGTGTGTGTGATGAGAATACTTAAAGTCTACTCTTAGTAAATTTCAAGTGTAAAACAGAGTATTATTAACTATAGTAGCCGTGCTGTACATTATCCCTAAGATTTATTCATCTTATAAGCCGTTGACTAGTATCTCTCCATTTAACCTACATTCAACTCCTGGTAACCACTGTTCTCTTCCAGTGATTTTTTATTTTATTTTATTTTTTAGATTCCATGTACAAGGGAGATCATACATTATTTGTCTTTCTGTCTGGCTTAACATAATATCCTCTGTGTCATCCTTGCTGCATGAAGAGAAAGATTTCTTTCCTTCTCATGATTGAATAATATTCCAATGTGTCTATGTATCTACTATCATCTATCTATTTATTTAGACTCTGACTCTGGGAAAGAATGAAAGCAGGAGGAGAAGGGGACAACAGAGAATGAGATAGCTGGATGGCCTCACCTACTCGATGAACATGAGTTTGAGCAAGCTCCAGGAATTGGTGGACAGCGAAGCCTGGCGTGCTGCAGTCCATTACCCAATGGACCCAAGGAATCAGACATCAGTGAGTGATTGAAATGAACTGATCTATTTGTCTATGTCACATCTTTCTTATCCATTTATCCATGGAGAGACCCTTAGGGTGTTTCTATATCTTGGCTATTATGACTAGTGCTACCATAAACATGAGAATGTAGGTATTTCTTCAAAATAATAATTTTATTTCATTTAGATATAAATGGATATATATGCAGAATGAAATTGCTAAAATGTCTGGTAATTCTTTTTTTGGGGGGGAGAACCTCCACAGTTTTCATGGTTGTACCAATTTACATTGCCACCAATAGTATATAGGAGTCCCTTTTCTCTACGTTCTCCACAACATTTATTGTTATCTTTTCAATAAATGCTTTCCTAACAAGTATAAGATGATAAATAATTGTGGCTTAATTTGCATTTCCCTGACTGATGATGGTGCTGAGCAACTTTTCATATGCCTGTTGCCAATTTATATTTCTTTTTTGGAAAATTCCTATTCAGTACATTGCCCATTTTCATATTTTATTATTATTATTATTGCATTATCTGTATTTCTTATATATTTGAATATCAACCCTTTAAGGTATGTGGTTTGCACATATTTTCTCTCATTCTGTAAGTTGCCTTTTGATTTTGCTGATGATTTCCTTTGTTGTACAGATTTTTAGTTTGATATAGATCCACCAATTTATTTTTCCTTCTGTTGCCTCTGCTTTTGGTATTATAACCAAAAAGACATTACCAAGACCAGTGTCAAAGAATTCCCCCCCCCTTTGTTTTCATGTAGGTGTTTTATGACTTCAGGCTTACACTTAAGTGTGTAATCCATTTTAAGTTGTTTTGAGTTAGTTTTTACGACTGGCATAAGATAAAGGTCTTGTTCCGTGCTTTTGCATGTGGATACCCGGTTTCACTGACACAACTTATTTAAGAGACTATCCTTTTCCCATTGCATATTCTTGACACCCTTGTCAAAGATTAGCTGTGTATATATGGATTTATTTCTGTTCCATTGGTCTATGTTTTTTTTTTGCCAGTGCCATATTGTTTGGATTACTTTACACTATCGGTTGAAACCAGGAAAAATGGAAGATTTCTCTGGCTATTTGGAGTCTTTTGTGGTTTCATATAGATTTTAGGATTTTTTTCTATTTCTGTGAAAGATGCCATTGGCATTCAATGGGGATTACATTGAATCAGTATATTGCTTTGGGTAGTATAGACATTTTAACTATTAATGTAACTATTGTTAATTTAACAAGTAGCAATATTAATTCTTATAATTCATGATCACACAATCTTATCTTCTCATTTATTTGTGAATTCTTAAGTTTCTTTGATCAGTTTCTCACAGTGTTGAGTATAAAGATCTTTCACCTCCTTGGTTCAATTTATTCCTATATATATTATTGTATAGTGGCAATTATAAATGGTTTCTTAATTTATATTTTATAGTTATTTATTACTATATAGAAATGCAACTGGTCATTGTCATTGATTTTGCATCCTGCAAGTTTACTGAATCTGTGTATTGTTCTAAAAAGTTTTGGTGGGGTCTTTAGAGTTTTTTATAGATAAAATCCTGTCATCTGCAAATGACACAATTTTGCTTCTTTTCCAATTTGAATGCTTTTCATTTCTATTTTGTGCCTAATTGTTCTGATTGGGATTTCCAGTATTTAACAGATATGGTGAGAATAAGAATCTTTATCTTGTTCCTCATCTTTAGGGAAATATTTTCAGCTTTTCCCCATTAAATATGATGTTAATTGTGTGCATAAGTTATATAAGCCTTTCCTTTTGTGATGTACATTCCTTCTATATCCAGTTTTTAAATTTAGTTATTTTTAAATGAATGATAATTGCTTTCCAGAATTTTGTTGTTTTCTATCAAAGCTCAACATGAATCAGCCATTGGTATGAGTTTTTACCATGAACATAGGATCAATTCCACTGAGGCGATCATATGATTTTTACCCATACCATTGTGTTAATGTGGCATATTAATAAATTCTACATGATTGTGGTGGTATATGATTCTTTTAATGTGCTGTTGAATTCTGTTAGTATTTTGATGAGACTTTTTGCATCTACATTCATTAGGGATATGGACCTATAATTTTCTTTTCTTGTATTCTTTTCTGACTTCGGTATCATGGTAATGCTGGCCTTGTAAAATAAGTTTGGAAGTGTTTCTTGCTTTTCAGTTTTTTGGGAAGAGTTTGAGAATAATTAACATTATTTCTTTAAATATTCGGTAGAATTTACCAAGAAAACTCTGCTACCCTGGACTTTTCTTTGCTGAGGCTTTTTGATCACTGATCCAACCTCCTTACCCACTTTTGCAGTTTTCATTTCGTTTACTGTATTCTTCAGGCTCCCCTGGTGACTCTGTGATAAAGAACCTGCCTGCCAATGAAAGAGACATGGGTATGATCCCTGGGTTGGGAAGATTCCCTGGAGAAGGAAATGGCAACCCACTCGTGTTTCGTTGCATTGGAAAGCCCATGGACAGAGGAGCCTGATGGGCAAAAGTCCCTGGGGTTGCAAAAGAGCTGGACACGTCTTAGTGAGTCAACAACACTGGATTCTTCAGCTCCAGAATTTCTGCCTGGTTGTAGTTCATGATTTTTTCTCAAACTGTCTGTGTGCTGTTTCTTCTGATTTAGCTTTATTGTCTTTCTGAGTTGTACTCTATAGGCTTCCCTGGTGGCTCAGTGGTAAAGGACCCTTTGTGGGTTTTCTTGTAACTCATTATGTTTCCTTAAAACGATTATTTTTAATTCTTAATCAGACAATATGTATTTTTATTTCTTTTTGGTCCGTTGCTGGAAAACTGCGTTCTACAGTGATTTGCTTTCTTGATTTGGTGTGTGTGTGTTCCTTTACATCTTCTTCTGTTGCTGTCTTTGCTCTTAAGAGAGCAATAACCTTCTCCAGTCTTTACTGAGTGGCTTCTAAAGAGAGATATTATGACCTGTCACCCCTGCTAGAGATTCTGAGGCTTCCTCAGACGCTTCGTATGAATTCACTCTCCCACACTGCTTGTTCTTTCCTGGGGAAGGGTGATAGTTCTTAACACTGTATGCCTTCTATTAATCTTACAAAGCCAGGCTTAGTACTGACAGCCTCTCATTTGCTTTCTCTCAGCGAATGCTAAATGTTCAAGTTTGTGTTGTTTCTCTCAGTCTTTGTGGTTCAGTCAGCTTTCTGCACATGCTAACTAGCTATATTCAAAAGTTTTTGCTTTCTGCTCATAAGGCACACTCAAGAGTTATCGGTGTGTAGGTGGGGTACAGGGAACATTAGGGATGTCTATGGGGTCATCAGTTCAGTTCAGTTCAGTCGCACAGTCGTGTCCGACTCTTTGCAACCCCATGAATCTCAGCACACCAGGCCTCCCTGTCCATCACCAACTCCCGGAGTTCACTCAGACTCATATCCATCGAGTCAGTGATGCCATCCAGCCATCCCATCCTCTGTCATCCCCTTCTCCTCCTGCCCCCAATCCCTCCCAGAATCAGAGTCTTTTCCAATGAGTCAACTCTTCGCATGAGGTGGCCAAAGTAGTGGGGTTTCAGCTTTAGCATCATTGCTTCCAAAGAAATCCCAGGTCATCAGGGGTATGCAAAGAAGAAATTTTCAGCATTCTTTGGACGGGCTTCTAGATGGAATCCACAAAGCAGTTGGTGGGATCCACATCTTTTTCACGAACTCTGAGCCCTGGCTGCTGTGTTCCCAATCACTCTCTGCCCCTCAGTTGTGCAGACAGTCTCAGTACTCTGGATGGTATGGGAAAGAAGTGGGCCTCTTTGGTAGCAGCCCAGACAGCTGGGGAAGAAGGCTCACTTTCCCTTGTGAGAGACATCACAGGCTAAGGAAGAGTCTTGATATTAAGCTGTGCTGTGTTGGGGGTGGGTAATATAGGCAAAAAATTAAAATTGTTTCTCTCATCCTCCTCAATAGATACACTCAGATTTTTTTGTTCCAGTAGTGCACTAGATTCCCAAACTTGCACAAAGTTATTCTCTCTTGTTCATGGGCGATAGACAAGTTGATATACTTTGAGGGGAAAATAAGAGAAAACTTCTACCACCTTGCTGACATCAATTTGTACTGTTTTTAAATCTTATGTTTATGATTAGTTTTTTTCTCTATTGTGCTTAAGAATTAGTTGTATGCTGGCCATGAGATCACTAGGTAATGTTCCTATATGATATTATACCATAATGTAGATATTTCATATAACATTTATATATATGTGAATTTTTAGAATCAGCGATGGCACCCCACTCCAGGACTCTTGCCTGGAAAATCCCATGGATGGTGGGCTGCAGTCCATGGGGTCGCTGAGGGTCAGACACGACTGAGCGACTTCACTTTTACTTTTCACTTTCATGCATTGGAGAAGGAAATGGCAACCCACTCCAGTGTTCTTGCCTGGACAATCCCAGGGACGGAGGAGCCTGGTGGGCTGCCGTCTATGGGGTTGCACAGAGTCGGACACGACTGAAGCAACTTAGCAGCAGCAAGCTGTCCTATTTCACTGATGTATTTATTAATCTTTAACACTATACTGTCTTAACTATGATAAACTTCATATTAAATTTTAATATATGACAACATAGAATTACAACTCTTAGGCCAATTTAAATTTATCATAATTATATGTTTATTTTGAGTTTTAATATGAATATTGGAATCAGCATTTTCATCTAGTGAGATGAAACACTGCTAACATTTTAAATAGCATTACATTGAAATTCTCAGGTGGTGCTAGTGGTAAAGAATCCATCTGCCAGTGCAGGAATTGTAAGAGATATGTTCGATCTCTGGGTCGGGAATATACCCTGGAGGAGGGCATGACAAGCCACTCCAGTATTCTTGCCTGGAGAATCCCATGGACAGAGGAGCCTGGTGGATTACAGCTCATGAGGTCACAAAGAGTTAGACAAGACTGAAGCAACAGCAGGCAGGCACATTGAAACTATTGAATGATTTAGAAGGAATTGATAGCCTTACAATATTTAAACTCCTAATTCATGAACATTTACACCTACCTTAATTGTTCCACATAATATTTATAGAAAGACTTTCATTTGTTTCTTCTTTAACCCTTCTCTGTTGTAGTAGGCAGAGTAACAACCAAGCAAAAATACCATAATTTAATCTTTGGAACCTGTTAATATGTTACCTTACATAGCACAAAGGAATTTTCTAAGTATGATCAGGTTAAACGTTTTGAAATGGAAATTATCCTGAATTCTCTGGGTGGACCCAATGTAGTTATAAGGATCTGTAAGAGAAAGACAGGAGGATCTGAGTCATGGAAAAGGCTTCCCTGGTGGCTCAGACAGTAAAGAATTTGCTTGCAACACAGGTGACCTGGGTTCTGTCCTGGGGCTAAGAAGATGCCCTGGAGAAGGGAGCGGTAACTCACTCCAGAATTCTTGCATAGAGAATTTCATGGACAGAGGAGCCTGCAGGCGATAATCCATGGGGTCGCAAAGAGTTGGACATGACTGAGTGACTAGAGTCAGGAAAAGAGATGTAACAAAGCAAGCAGAGACTGGAACAATGCAGACACACATGCGTATAATGAATATGTGTTCTACTAAATTTGTGGGAATTTAGTATAGCAGCAACAGAAAACCAACATGGTCATGCTGCTGCTGCTGCTAAGTCACTTCAGTCGTGCCTGACTCTGTGCGACCCCATAGATGGCAGCCCACTGGGCTCCCCCATCCCTGGGATTCTCCAGGCAAGAACACTGGAGTGGGTTGCCATTTCCTTCTCCAATGTATGAAAGAGAAAAGTGAAAGTGATGTCGCTCAGTCTGTCCGACTGTTAGCGACCCCATGGACTGCAGCCCACAAGGCTACTCCATCCATTGGATTTTCCAGGCATGAGTACTGGGGTGGGGTGCCATTGCCTTCCCCGATATGGTCATAAGATTTACTATAAATATCTTGAACACCTTCCATTAGTGAATTTCAGAGTATTGATAGTTTTGATGCAGTTATAAATGATATTCATTAATTTTTAAATACCCTTTGATATAAAATGGAAACACAATTATTTTAGTATCTTATTTACCTTGTTTCAAGTGACCTTATTAAATTTATTTATAAATTTGTATATATTAGTTGCAGTTTTGGGGGGGAGGTTCTATTTCTACAATTATATTATTTACAGTTATCAGCATTTTACTTCTTCCTTCCATATACTTTCTTATTCTTTGTCTTATGGCATAATTTAGAATCGGAATTAGGAGGGGGTGGTAGTAGGAAACTATATATAGGTATATATGTTGGATATTGAAATATAGAATACAAATAGCTGTTAAAGATATTATGGAATTAGAGTGTAATTCCATAATTTCATAATTAATTAGAGTATAATTTCTGAGTATAATTAATGCCTTAGAGAAATACAAAGAAAAACTAAAGGTGTTTAGTCATCAATTAATAACTCAGTGTAAAAGTTAGTGGGTCTTTTAGAAAATATAAAAAAGACTCTTATCTCCAATGATCAGATGGTAAAAAATCTGGGGTATAGGCCAGGTACAAAACTATGAGTAGAGTACTTTTAAGCAAATGAGGTAGAAAAATAAGCAAATATAATATATCCTAACCATACATTGCTTTGGGCTTCCCTGGTGGCCCAGCGGCAAAAAAAAAAAATATTTCCTGCAATTCAGGAGATGCAGGGTTCAATCTCTGGGCTGGAAAGTTCCTCTGGAGAAGGAAATGGCAACCTACTTCAGTATTCTTGCCTGGGAAATCTCATGGCCAGAGGAGCATGGTGGGCTAGTCTGTGGGGTGCAAAAGCATAGGACATGACTTAGTGACTAAACCACCATACCGTGCATTTGGTTTAGAGAAAGAGTTCGTAATAGAATTCAAAACCATAAACCATGAAACAAAAGAAAATTTTTTTTTTAGTAATAAGGATAGATAAGAATATATTAATTGGCCAGTTTTCTTTTTCCTGAGGCCTTTTAAGCTCTAGCAAAGACACAGCATATGGCATAATAGCTTCAATTGCTGTTAGTACTTGTCCACTGTCATTCAACATAACCCATCAGTTCCATAGGAGCAGACATAATGATGTGTGTGTGTGTGTGTGTGTGTGTGTGTGTGTATACGCTGAGTCACTCAGTCATGCCCAACTCTGCAGCCTCATGGACTGTAACTCCTGTGTCCATGCCAGGTTCCTCTGTCCAAGGGGATTCCTCAGGCAAGAATACTGGAGAGGATTGCCATGCCCTCCTCTGAGGGATCTTGCCAACCCAGGAACTGAACCCAGGTCTCCTGCATTGCATACCGATTCTCTACCATCTGAGCCACCAGAGAAGCCCATATATATACATATGCAGGGACCTTCATCC
Source organism: Oreotragus oreotragus (assembly GCA_006410675.1). Taxonomy (NCBI): domain Eukaryota; kingdom Metazoa; phylum Chordata; class Mammalia; order Artiodactyla; family Bovidae; genus Oreotragus; species Oreotragus oreotragus. The sequence goes on from SJYX01017828.1 coordinate 106,533, forward strand.
TTATGTTCTTTATGTCTACCAGGTTGCTGTTAATTTCTGCTACTACTCTACGGAAGCAATGTGTATGCATGTGTTTGTGTTAGTGGTGGAGGGAGTTATGCATTTGTTTTTTTGTTTTTGCTTTTTTTAAATTTACTAACATGTCCGGACATGGCAGATGTGTTAATTTAGAGAAATCACTCACTAATTATATATAAACAAGGAACCTTAATTGAGCAATAAATTTTTATTAAGACACATAAAATAGCAATAAAAAAGAAATATTAGCCAAGTGATACATGCTATAGATTGTATTGCCAGAAGCATAAAGAAAAAAATTTAGACTTACCTTTTGTTTTCAATGAAAATGATCATTAGAGTAAGAAAGTATTAAAAAAATTGATATAAAAAAGTAAAGTACTGTTTTGGTAAGACTGTGGGAAAATAACTGTTTAAAATCACTACCTGAACACTAGCTTTGTCCTTGCTCCTTCAGGCTATTGACATATGTTTATTAAATGCCTACCACTTCTATAGTATTTTATATTTATTCCCCTTACACTTGTTTATAATCCTTTGAAGTTTAATTCCTAGAATTTTATAACTTGAGACAGAAAATTGAAATAAATAAGAAGCAGAACCAAGGAGCCAACCTAGGGTTCAGGCCCCTAATTTCCCAGTTCTTGACTCTCTACCACTGAAAACTGATGAATCACCTTGAGGATAACATAGTGCATCTTAATATATGATGAACTATTTTAACACATACTCTACCACTTATACATGATATTTCCTCTTTAGAAGCTCTGAAAGATTAGAAATACTCAAAGACATTGTTTTTGTCATATGGAGTTAAGTATGTCAGACAAAGAGAAATATCATATGATATTGCTTATATGCAGAATCTAAAAAACTCTACAAATGAACTTATTTACAGAAATAGAAATGAACTCACAGACTTGGAGAATGAATTTATGGTTGCTGGGGGAAGAATGGTGGGGAAGGATAATTAGAGAATTTGGGATTGACATGTATATGCTGCTGTGTTTAAAATTGATAACCAACAAGGACCTACTGTATAGCAAAGGGAACTCTGCTCAATATTCTGTAACAACTTAATTGGGAAAACAATTTGAAAAAGAATTGATACATGAATATGTATAACTGAATCACTTGTTATACATCTGAAACTAATACAACATTGCTAATCAACTGTACTTCATTATAAAATAAAAAAATGTATTTTTAAAAGGCATAATCTTGTTAAAAGTAAACGAGGTGATTCTAAATGCCAGAACCATGAGCAAGTGAATTTCAGGCTAATGTCAAGAAAATTTTGATAAAAATTTCAAACAGATGATTTATAAGCATTTAAAAAGACAATTAATCACCCATGAAAGCCAATGAGAATATTCAAAATTCCTCATTTAATTAAAGTTATTTTTTGATAGGCAAGTAGAGGAAAAGGGTTGATTCCTCCATTCTGTCATTTAGACTTTTATTCAGCAATTAGTTTTTGAGTTCAAAGCATTCTTCAAAGGACAGAGGATAGGCTGGTGAATAAAGCACAAAAGGCCCAACTCTCTTGGTGAGAAATGAAAATATAAAAACATAATTGCTTAATATAAGTTTACATCTATATCTATATCTATATATCTATATCTATATCCACATAGGGAGAAGGCAAAGGCACCCCACTCCAGTACTCTTGCCTGGAAAATCCCATATATGGAGGACCCTGGTGGGCTGCAGTCCATGGGATCGCTAAGAGTCAGACACGACTGAGCAATTTCACTTTCATGCATTGGAGACGGAAATGGCAACCCACTGCAACGTTCTTGCCTGGAGAATCCCAGAGACGGAGGAGCCTGTTGAGCTGCCGTCAATCGGGTCGCACAGAGTCAGACACGACTGAAGCGACTTAGCAGCAGTAGCAGCATATACACATATGCCTGTATCTCTATCATCTATCTGTATATAAATTATCGATTATCTCTCTACTTGTACATGATATATGTTATAGCTGTCTCTTATACACATCTAGACGTGTATAAGAGACAGCGGTTAGNAGCAGCATATACACATATGCCTGTATCTCTATCATCTATCTGTATATAAATTATCGATTATCTCTCTACTTGTACATGATATATGTTATAGGAAACCTGGCAGGCTACAGTCCATGGGGCCACAAAGAGTCAGACATGACTGAGCAACTAACACACACACACACACACACACACACATGATATGCCATGTCAAGTAATGGCAAATACCATGAAAAAAATCATAAAACTGTGTAGGAAGATGAAAAAATGATGTTAATAGAAGGGACATGTTCTTTGAAACAGGATAACTAGGAAGGCATCTACTAGGATATTGGAGAAGGAAATGGCAACCCACGCCAACATTCTTGCCTGGGAAGTCCCAGGGACAGAGAAGCCTGGTGGGCTACAGTCCAGGTGGTTGCAAAGAGTTGGACACAACTGAGTGACTGAACACACTACTAGGATATATTTGAGTAGAGCTTGTACACTGAGAAGAAAGCCATGTTCCTATGTAAGGGAAGGACATTTCATGCAAGAAAATCAGCAATTACAAATTTTCTTTAAAAAGGTAATGTTTTACAAGACTGATTGGAGGTAACTAGAGGTCAGATCATGTGGGGACTTATAGTAATGACATTGATGCATTACGATCAGAGCTGTAACTTAATCATATTTGAAAGATTGTTTTGGATCTGGAGCAGCAAACAAACAGTCAGAAGGAGGACAGAAAAGCACAGATCAGATATGAAACACTAAAGATATTTTAGCATTTTAAAATAGTAAAATAATTTTAGCATGGTTATTAATATTTTTTCATATTTTGATAAATTGATTGAATTTTGAACTTCCTGATAATATGGTTCACTACATTTAATAACTTCTTAATGAGAATCCCAAGAGAATGTTGATTAGTGATTCAGTATCAACTTGGACTGAACTGAGGCACAGGATCTGGTTCTTAATATTATCCTGTTGAAAATCTTTATCTATAATTTAGCTGGGTGCGTGGAAAACATGCTACTGGAATTCTCATATCACCTGAAGCTGGTGGAAAGCCAATGAAGTACATAGACAGGCTATAAAATTACCACAAGAGACTGGAATATAGTCATATTTTCCAGAGAAACTACTTTGCTTCAGAGAGACAAATATAGGATAGAAATTCCAGACAAAGCCAAAATCATCAGCCCTACAAACCTCCAATTCCCATGGAAAGTTTAAGCAACATAATAGAGATAAGTCTATAGCTACAATAGCAGAGAAAAACTAGAAAGAATGCCATCAATATGTCAAAAAATTTCAGAAATTTCTGACAGCAAAGAAGAGCACTTCAGTTTCAGATTCTACAGAGAAACCACAGGTCAAATCAATAACAAAAAATACATTGTTGATGCAGTAGGAATATTTCAAGGGATATATAAACCAAACAACAGGATAGTATTGAACCCTATTACATTCACTGGAGTTATTAACTGAGAAGTTGTAGTATAAGTAGTTGGCTAGTCACTGTTAGCACTGAAAATGAGGGAGAGGCTTTGGGGACGTTATAAAGTCTATATAATCCTGCACCATCCATACACTCATCAGAATTATATACATACAACCAACACTGGTGAACAGAAGTAGACATTAAAAATGAAGAAAAACAATCAGAAAAAAAAAAAGAGCTAATTCTATGAAGGAAAGTCAACAAGCTATAAAAATTAACATTAAATAAATCTAGTAGTATACCATTTAGAAGTTTTTAGAAAAAACTTTATGTAAATAATTGTTGTTGTTCGTTGCTTAGTCATGCATGCTCAGTTGCTTAGTGATAAGGCTCCTCTGTCCATGGAATTTCCAAGGCAAGAATACTGGAATGGGTTACCATTTCCTTCTCTTCCTCTTCCCTACTCAGGAATTAACTGAACCCAGTCTCCTGCCTCTCCTGCGTCTCCCGCATTGGCAAGCAGATTCTTTACCACCGCACCACCCATTCTAATCTTGGCTTTCCGCATCTAGGGGAGGAAATAGCAACCCAATCCACTATTCTTGCTTGGGAAATTCCATGGACAGAGGATCCTGGCAGGCTAGTCCGTGGGGTCACAAAGATTCAGACATGACTGAGCATATCCAAATGTTGTTTAGTTGCTAAGCAGTGTCCAACTCTTTCGTGACCCTATCGACTGTAGCCTGCCATGATCCTCTGTTCATGGGATTTCCCAGGCAGGAATAATGGAGTGGGTTGCCATTTCCTTCTCCAGAGGATCTTCCCGACCCAGGAATCAAACCCGGGTCTCCCGCATTGGCAGGCAGGGTATGACTGAGCCACCTGGGAAGCACTAACAAACACGGGCCTCCAGTCAGAAAAGGAATTCACACGGTATTGGAACATCATATTGCCGTCAGATATCCTCAAAACAAAGTTTTGAGAAATGGAAATATACCTCAGTAGTTTTATAGTCAGAAAAAATTCATTAAGCCATAAAGCAATGCATGTTCTTATATCTAGGAAACAATCTTTGAGCATTTATTGAGGAAACTATCGTATCTAAGCAACAAATAAATCCCTAAAAATAAAGAATGAAAGAATTTAGAAAACTATAGCATAAAACATAACTTATAGGGGACTTTGTGTTCAATCTCTAATTGGGGCAAATTAATTTTTAAAATTACATTTAGGTAAAGAAAGTAGACTATATATAATGATAATTCATCTGACAAAACCAAGTTATAGGAATAGGGATAGGGATAAAAGGTGGGAAGAAATAAAAATATCCTAAATCTCTCACTTTTCATAATTGAGAGGTAAAAGGTATAGTCAATAATATAAATATATTGGAAATTATTCTAATTATTTTCCCATAATTTATCATCAGTTAAATATCATCATCCATAAATTAATATTTTACATGAATATAGTGATTGTTTCAGTATAGCAAAATGTCTTCACATAAAAACATCTGGAATATGAGAGCTTATAAAAGGATGTATCCATTAAAATTACATCTGCATAAGAATATATCTCAACAACAATTGAGAAACTACCTATATGAATGTGTTTTAGTTACCCACAAAGTTTTATTTCTCATTCAAATGTCTGGAGATTTGTCATTCAAGTTGGGGTTATTGTTCGTTCAAGTTAATAACTAGTTGCCTTTCCTATTTCCAGTGAAATCTTCCTAGAATAATGTCCTTATCCTTATACTCAGGATGTTTACATAAGCTCCATATATTTATAACCAAATTTCAAGCACATTTTAAAGAAATAAATGAAAGGAGGAAGTTGGAGGAAGGCAGAGAGGGACACATCTCTTTTTAAAGATACTTCTGAATTTAGCACAGACTGCATCCTTCTATATTCAATTTACTAGCACTTGGTCCATTATCTCTACTCAGCTGCATTGGAGGGAAGAATGTAGTCTTTCTTCTGGACCACCACAATAAAATGATATGAGAAATATTATGACAAAAATAAACTTTTAGCCCCCAAAATTGAGTAGACATGAAACTTTTACTAATGCATTCAGCATCTGACACACAGTAGAATGATGACAATAATTTCTGTGATCCTAGAGAGATAAACTGATATCCATGTTTATAAACTTTTGAAAGGGAGGTGGCAGAATAAACCGTGGAGAACATAAACATTTGCACATTTGTCTGAAAATAGAATTGGATATTCTCGATGTTTTGTGAGAACATCAGTGATTTTCAAGCAGAGTTAGTAGTGTGAAGTGCTAGTGCTAAGTCGCTTCAGCGACCCTATGGACTGCAGCCTGCCAGGCTCTTCTGTCCATGGGATTATCCAGGCAAGAATACTAGAGTGTGTTGCCACGCTCTTCTTCAGGGTATCTTCCCAACCCAGGTATCGAACCCACGTTTCTTTCATCTTCTGCACTGGTAGGTGGGTCCTTTACCACTAGCACCACCTGGGAAGCAGTGTGGTATAGCGAATTGACTAGTCTTTACAATCCATTTCAGATTTGTCTCATATTGATAAAATAGAAAAATGTTTTATTAGTAAAACTTTAAATAGCAAAATTATAGATTGAACACGTAAGAGTTATAAAAATCTCAGTTATTTTTTTTGTTATCCTTTGCTTTTGAAAGAGACAAAAATACAGCAGTTTCTTTCTTGTGCTGGTTAAACTCTTCCATTTTAATAAACGATCATTTTTAAGATAAATGTACATCTATGAAGTGAACATGGAAATATCACAGGAAGATAAAAAAGGAATAACCAAAATCAAAGAGGGAAACACAGCAAGTAATTTGCCATAAGTTCAAATCTCATGAGTAATGGATTTTAAATCCTAGTATCTCACAGATCAATTAACAATAAAATTTTTTAGGCTCATATTTATTTTCTTAGGATTCTTGAACAGGTCTTCTCTACTGATAAGAATGTTCCAAATTCATTTATTAACATACTACCTTTATCTATTCAGACTTATATTTTATTCTGATTTAGACAACTCACATAATTTTTATTATAAATCACTGAGATAACAGTACTAATGATTAGAAGCATGTTACTCTATTCTTTTTTTTCCATGGTATAAGCCCTTGATCATGATTTTGATTCCTTCACGTAAAAGTAGAACTTATGTCCTTAATTCCAAACCAAACAGGAAAATTTAGGTAACTGGAGAGGTCCAAGGAGAAACTCTTAACACTCAATGTGTCAACAGAAATTTACAGGCTATGAACCTTTTCTTTACTAATGAACTATGATATTTAGAAGAAAAAAAAAAAAACAGATTCTAATAGAAAAACATGCTTGATCTTGAATATTTTTTGAAATCCTCATCCCAATGTTCTCCTTTATAGCTATTGTCCAGATGTTATACATGTAGTGTTTTGCATGAGCAAGTATTTGCATGGCCTTAGAATGGCAGAAAGAGAATTTGGTTGGTATTGTTGAGGCTGTAATTTATCCCTAACACAGTGCTGCTGCTGTTGCTAAGTTGCTTCAGTTGTGTCCAATTCTGTGCGACCCCATAGACGGCAGGCTGCCAGGCTCTGCCATCCCTGGGATTCTCCAGGCAAGAACACTGGAGTGGGTTGCCATTTTCTTCTTCAATGCATGAAAGTGAAAGTGAAAGTCGCTCAGTCATGTCTGACTCTTCCCTATCCCATGGCCTGCAGCCTACCAGGCTCCTCCGTCCAAGGGATTTTCCACGCAAGAGTACTGGAGTGGGTTGCCATTGCCTTCTCCATGACACAGTGCAGTATCTCTGAAATTGCATCTCTACTTAAACTTCAAGTTCATTTAAATATTCTACTTTTTTGTAACACTTTGCAGATTGTGGGTTTCCCTGGTGACTCAACTGGTAAAGAATCCACCTGCAATGTGGGAGACCTGAATTTTATCCCTGGGTTGGGAAGATTCCCTGGAGAAGGGAAAGGCTACCCATTCCAGTTTTCTGGCCTAGAGAATTCCATGGACTGTATAGTCCATGGGGTCTCAAAGAGTCAGACATGACTGAGTCACTTTCACTTTCTTCACTTTTGCAGATTGTCCCTTTTAATTGTATATTGCCTTCATGATTAAACTTTATTGTTTTCCCCTTTAATTTCATATTGCACTATGTTGTAAAAATGATACAGGATAATGTGTGGGCATTAAATAAATTAATTTTGGTGTGAACAATTCCATTTAATTCTTAGATTTTTGAGGAAGTGAGACTAATTCATTGAGTTAGTGACTGTCAATTATTTCCTTTGTCTGTGACCATACCATCCAGACACTGGATCTCATCTGATCTCAGAAGCTAAGCAGGGTTAGGCCTAGTTAGTACTTGGATTCGTTGAGTTACTGACTGTCAATTATTTCCTTTAAATACTGTTTTTAATAGTATTTATCTCTATCTTGGACTTCCCTGGTGAGTCAGCTGGTAAAGAATCTGCCTGCAATGCAAGAGACCTGGGTTCAATCCCTGGGTTAGGAAGATCCCCTGGAGAAGGGAAAGGCTACCCACTCCAGTATTCTAGCCTNTTTAATAGTATTTATCTCTATCTTGGACTTCCCTGGTGAGTCAGCTGGTAAAGAATCTGCCTGCAATGCAAGAGACCTGGGTTCAATCCCTGGGTTAGGAAGATCCCCTGGAGAAGGGAAAGGCTACCCACTCCAGTATTCTAGCCTGGAAAATTCCATGTACTGTATAGTTCATGGGGTCACAAAGAGTCAGACACAACTAAGCAACATTCACTCACTCAGTCATCTTTATCTTAGATTTTTGAGGAAGTGAGACTAATTCATTCAGTTAATGACTGTCAATTATTTCCTGTAAATACTATTTTTAATAATATTTATCTTTAAACATCATCATTTTTGTTAAATATTAACATGAAACTAGCAGAGACTGCTAATTATTTTCAATACTTTTTCACTCCTAAAGAAAGTTAAATATTTAACTGGTCATATAGTCACCTCTACTAAAGACCACATTGTCATCCTCCTTTGCATTTTGGAGGAGTTTTGAGAGTACAGTCAACTAATGGGACATAAATGGGATTTGTATGTGGCAGCTATGGAGAATCTTCCTAAAGAGATACAAAATAGCTCCTCAATCCTGTTATTTTTGATGCTTTCTTCCATCTTATTACCTTAAGCACAAATGTTACTCTGGAACATGATCATAAGTTCCAGACTCTGGACAAGGCTGAATAATAAACTGAATTTCTGGAGATAAGTTTTGCCATTATGCCAGTGTAAATTTTGAGGATTTTTCAACTGCTTGTGAGCAATCTGTATCTGGGCTTCCCTGGTAGCTCAGATGGTAAAGAATCTGCCTGTAATATGGGAAACCCAGATTCTATCCCTGGATCAGGAAGATCCCGTGGAGAAGGGAAAGGCTACCCACTCCAATATTCTTACCTAGAGACTTCCATGGATGTAGGAGCTTGGTGGGTACAGTCCATGGAGCTGCAAAGAGTTGGACCCAACTGAATGACTAACACTTTCACTTTCAGGTCTATATCTAAATTACATATATCGTATTCCTTTAGATTAATTTTATTTCTAGACTTGAACTATTCTTTCTTAATGTAGATGTATTAGCTTAATATAAACAAGAGCAAAGCCTTATTTTATATACAGTCAATTTATTATTAGCCAAGTCAATAAGAAAATTGTTTTTATTCAGGAATAATGAGATTAACTTTACTAGGAGCCAAAGCGTCAATATTCAAATATGAGGAATCTATTTTCATTTCAGAAATCGGTACTGCAATCCTTTGTCTCCTCTCTCCAAGGTACTTTCCACAGTGGTCTTATTCAACATGATGTTCTAATGTAGTAATATTGATATGCTAATGAGACTCATAGTTATGGATTCAGTACCTTCCTCTCCTGAACTTCAAACATGTATATATATACTTTTCTACTTCATGTATCTACTTAGGTTTCCAATAATTACTGCAAATGCTGCATAGAAAAAAGAATACTTAATTTCTATACCTAAATTCAACTTCTGCTTAAGAATTTTGTTTTTCTTCTTTTCCTCACCCTTTTATTTCCAAAGTAGTAGCAAATTTCAATGACTTTATTTAAAGAACACATCAAAATTTCACTCTCTCCATTACTGCCCTTTATATGAACCCAACCAGGATTAACAGAGAAGTATTTTATCCTGACTCCCTTCAAAATTCACAGCTTTTCAATTTATTCTCCATATATCAGTTTCTTCATTTCCTATACATCAGCCAGAATGATCTTTCTCTAGATACTCAGATCTTGAAAATACCCTGTTTAAACCCTCCATGGATTCCCATTACTGTAAGAGTAAAATTCAAACTTCATATGATATTCTAAAATGTTTGACATTAACTAGTATTTTATCCTGACTCCCTTCAAAATTCACAGCTTTTCAATTTATTCTCCATATATCAGTTTCTTCATTTCCTATACATCAGCCAGAATGATCTTTCTATAGATACTCAGATCTTGAAAATACCCTGTTTAAACCCTCCATGGATTCCCATTACTATAAGAGTAAAATTCAAACTTCATATGATATTCTAAAATGTTTGACATTAACTGAGGCCCTATTGGTTGATTTCACTTCCTGAAATCTGACATCCTCACTGAAGTCCAATCACACTGGCCTATTTTCTGGTTCTGCAGCTACCAAATTTTATTCTTCAAGGGCTTTATAAGACCTGTTTCCTCTTTCTGGTCTATTTGTATTCAAGCTTTTGTCATGTCTGGCTATTTCTTGTCATTTAAATGTGATACTGAATATCACTAGGGTAACATTTTTCTTGGAAATTTACCTGAATATACCTATCCATTAAAAAAAATATTTATTAACCTATTTTCTTTTTATCATGCAATTTATCACTACTGATCAATCTCATTATATTTTTTGCTTGTTTCTCTCTCTCCTCTTTTCAGAGTGTAAGATTTATGAACTAGTGATCTTGTCTTCTTCTTTATCTGAATTATCCTGAACAGTACTTGACATGCAGTGAGTCAACGAATATTTAAAGTAAATTAAGGATATTACTTGGAAACTTATTGTCCTGAAGTCTAGAGTGTTGACAGAGGGTATTGTCTTTTTTCCACATTGCTAATTTTTGCCTTTAGATTAGTTATAAGTAATGAAATAGAATTTTTAGATTTCACATTGCTCTTGATTGATGCAAATAAGTACAGAAAATATTCTTATCTGCAGACATTGTCATTGGTTGTCATTGGTTGATGAACTAGCCAATGACAGGTGTTCAGTTCAGTTCAGTCACTCAGTCGTGTCTGACCCTTTGCGTCCCTGTGGACTGCTGCATGCCAGGCTTCCCTGTCCATCACCAACTCCCAGAGTTAACTCAAACTCATGTCTATTAAGTCAGTGACGCCATCCAACCATCTCATCCTCTGTTGTCCCCTTCTCTTCCAACCTTCAATCTTTCCCAGCATCAGGGTCTATTCCAATGAGTCAGTTCTTTGCATCAGGTGGCCAAAGCATTGGAGTTTCAGCTTCAGCAGCCAAAGCATTGGAGTTTCAGCTTCAGCACAGTCCTTCCAATGAATATTCAGGACTGATTTCCTTTAGAATGGACTGGTTGGGTCTCCTAGCTGTCCAAGGGACTCTCAAGACAGGCATACACCCTCTTAATTGTTTAAAAGGCAGAACTTCTTTTGCTTTGAGCTGCTGGGGGTGAGGATTCAAATAAAAATCTCAGGTTTTGGTGGCTACACTGCCACTTACTAAGCCTGTCTTTTGCCCATTCATTTCTGATGTACTCCAGACCCCACCCCAGTACTCTTGCCTGGAAAATCCAATGGACGGAGTAGCCTGGTGGGCTGCAGTCCATGGGGTCGCTAACAGTCGGACAGACTGAGTGACTTCACTTTCACTTTTCTCTTTCATGCATTGGAGAAGGAAATGGCAACCCACTCCAGCATTCTTGCCTGGAGAATCCCAGGGACAGGGGAGCCTGGTGGGCTGCCGTCTGTGGGGTCACACAGATTCGGACGCGACTGAAGTGACTTAGCAGCAGCAGCAGCATGAGTAAACAGCTCCTTTTGTAGATATGAATGTGTTCTAGGACTCAAAGCCTGGTTTTCAGTTCTCCACTATGGTTTTTTTGAGGTTAATTTATTCCAGGATACCTACCATCAATCAGAATTTTAAGCTATCTTTAATGATGTTTCTCTAGTTGGTTAAAATTGATATCAGCATACTAAAATCATAATAACATAATTTTTATTGAATATAGAGTAAGAATTGAACAATGTACTCAAACATTATTTTCCCTACACTCTATTCTTTGAAGTGATTATTATTTTTATTTTGTAAATGAGAAAATTGAGACTCTAAGATTTAGGAAACTCAAACTCAAATGCACAAATGCACATAATTTGATTTCAAATATCTCACAAATATCCACCATGTTATGAAGGAACAATATTTTTATCAGGAAAAATAATTTACTGAGCTTTCTTTGGGTTCTATGAGATCAAAAAATAATACTACCCCTCTTCAATTTAGGCCATCAAAATTAACGTGTTTCTCATAGGCTATCCTTGTGGAAAAGTGAAAGTGAAAGTCACTCAATCATGTCTGACTTTTAGCGACTTCATAATATACTGTATCAAACCATGATAAAGTTTAATTTTAGACTTTATCTATTTCAGTTGAAAATAAAGATACATTTCAGTCAAATTTTATATAGTCACTATTTGGTCTGTTTTGGAGCTGACCCAGGGTACTTTTAAGTGCTGAACAGCAGTATGTAATTGGTAAAGCTTATCTGGTACTTAGAACATAGCAAAATACAAGAAGTTTCAAAAAGCAGGAGTAGCCTTTTCTTTTATAATATAGTTTCTTGAAAAAGAAGAAAGTCAATTTAGCTTACTGAGAGTTTTATCTTTTTAGATCTCAAACTTCATTTTTTCCCAGTAATAGAGCTTATAAAGAAATAGATTAAATTAATGTTACAGCATTTCACTNTTTAAGTGCTGAACAGCAGTATGTAATTGGTAAAGCTTATCTGGTACTTAGAACATAGCAAAATACAAGAAGTTTCAAAAAGCAGGAGTAGCCTTTTCTTTTATAATATAGTTTCTTGAAAAAGAAGAAAGTCAATTTAGCTTACTGAGAGTTTTATCTTTTTAGATCTCAAACTTCATTTTTTCCCAGTAATAGAGCTTATAAAGAAATAGATTAAATTAATGTTACAGCATTTCACTTAAATGGATGATTATTAACAAAATCATTCAAATTAGTCATCACCAGTTTGAAGGCCAAGAAAAGTAGAGCTACATGGGTCAAGTTCCTATTTTCCGCTTGTTTTATCCTCTGTAACACTTGGATGGTTCTAATGTGTGTGCACACACAAGTACCACACACACAATTAAAGGGTACACCTAAAAACTGAGCAAGAGGATTGTTTCATTTAAAAATAAATATTTAAGCATCTTAAAAAGGTGAAGAAATATAAAACTGTGTGAAACAAAATATAGCCATGAAGGCTAACTTTGTAATTATATATATTATGTTTTTATAAAAGAAGACTCTTGAAAGTACCTTGGGGGACTGCAAGGAGATGAAGCCAGTCAATCCTAAAGGAGATCAACCATAAATATTCATTTTAAGGACTGAGGCTGAAGCTCCAATACTTTGGCCACCTGATGTGAGGGAGGTGGCAGAGGATAAGGTGGTTAGATAGCATCACTGGCGCAATGGACATGAATTTAAGCAAACTCCAGGAGATTATGGAGGACAGAGGAGCCTGGTGTGCTGCAGTACATGGGGTTGCAGAGAGCTGGACATGACTTAGTGACTGACCATCAACAATAACAACCATTGTTTGTTACTGGTCCTTATTGGCAGGACTGGTCATTGGAAATATGCTGGTCATTTGAAACAAGGTCATCCACGTTCTATTCAGGAAATTTATATAACTGATTAGTTCAAAATATTGTCTAATTTACACAAAATATTATAAATGGTTGTTTTCTTTTAATTCACTGTATTTTAGTTACTTAGAACAAGATACTTGAACTTAATTATTATTTTAGAAATAAAATTTTTTTGTTTGATAGTAAAAATGGAATCATAGCCTTATTCTCTAGGCTGTGAGTACCACTTACAGTGTAGTTTGCAGCAGTGGTTTAATTCCCTTTAAAGAGCACAGAAAGGACATCCAGAACACTGAGAAATGACTTCTAATTATCTGCTGTCTCAAATACATCATGGTGTGGTTCCATTCACAGGCTATTGGACCATAATTCAGCTTTGAAGTTAAGTCTGTGTTTCATTTATGGTGCAAAATCTTGGAGAAGCTGGTTATGACTATGAAATGCAGAGGGAAATCTGGCTCAGCATCAAGTATTTATTATATCCCCTTCTTTAAATAAATAATCCCCTTTGTTAGGAAGAAAAACTATTGGACATTAAAAACTATTTATGTTTGTACTTTTCCTAGATAATTGTATAGATTTCCTTACAGAGTTAACTATAACTTTCATCTAACCAGTACCAAATTAAATTCAATAAATTTCCCATATATTATACACTCAAGTGCTACAAGGTTGACATTTTATTAAAAAGTTATTCATTTTTTCAAAATGGTATAGAAAAACCCATACTCTGATGAAACATTCTACTTTAGGACGGACTGCCTGCATAGCACTATAAAACTAGTTAATTTAAGAAATATTCCTTTGTTTAATTAAATAATAATAATTTAATATTGACCCTGGGATTGCATATAATCCACAAGCTATGACTCTGGACTTGAGGCAGTCATATTGAGTCTGAATTTTATGCCTATTTTCTTTGAGATCTATGACGTTGAGGCTGATCTTTTACATATTTGTAAAATGGGACCAAATTACCTTATAGGCTAATTGTGAAAATTCTATGAATAGCTCACCTCTGAAAACTGGGAAACAAAGCTGTGTTTCTTGACTGTCTCCCTTTTTCTCTGTACTTCCCTTGTTAGATGAAGTACCATATATAAAAGGTAGAACTGGGCTCCTTCACAAGGGCAGAGGTTCTGAATATTACATCCTGTAAGTGCAGGGGAGTTTGTTTACCATGATTGGAAACTTAACCAAAAAGAAATGTCAGACAGGAAGTAGCCAGACATATAAATTCCCTTGCTATCCTTCAAGTCTTCCATCTGAGTAAACACAACTGCTGAAAAATCTGCTGAGTTTTTTTTAGACATCACCGAAGCAGGTGCCAACAGTGTGAAAATCATGTTGCTTCAAATCTTTCCTTGTCTCATTTCCCTTTTCCCTCCCCCATTATTATCCTAAACTTGTACCTTCCAAATATGCTTTCTAGAAGACACAGCTTAAAAAATAGAATATTCAGCAAGTCGATTATTTATACACTTAAGGAATTTTGGGGCTTCCCTGGTGGCTCAGCTGATAAAGAATCCACCTGCAGCGTGGGAGACCTGGGTTCAATCCCTGGGTTGGAGAGATCCCCTGAAGAAGGGAACAGTTGGGTAATCTGGGAACAGTTTCCACTCCAGTAATCTGGCTTGGCGAATTCCATTGACTGTACAGTCCATGGGGTCACAGAGAGTTGGCTATAACTGAGTGACTTTCATTTCAGTTCACTTAGGAATTATTATTATTTGATTTATTGAGATTATAGAATGGTAGTAAAAAGTTGTGAATTATATAATATTTTCCCTTATTACAAAATTGGCATCATGAAAAATTAGTGTATTATTGAGGTGAAGGCTTAGAAATTACTGTGACATGTGGGATAGCTAAACACTACTTTGAATTTTTTTTTTTTAATTTTGACTGAGGCAATAAAATTCAATGTGAGATACTGTTTAGAAGTAGCATGAAGATATGGATACAGTTTATTTAACTAGTTCTCTTTTTGCTTTTTGTTTTTTCACTTGTGTTGAGGATAAGTTTTTACTGTAAATCCTGGGCAACAGTTTCCTTATGGAATAAATTATAGAACGCTCAACTGACTGTGGGAAGAGAGACAGCCCTGCATAGATTGTGGATTTTTAAAAAGATATTTAAGTCTGAATTTTTATTTCTATGTTCTGAGTTCCTTTTTTTAATTTATTAGTGGACATCTGTATGTTGAGCCCTCTCATCTGAAAAAAAAAATGACAAAAAAACACAAAAATTGCAGTAGGTAATAAAAATCACTAGAAATGGTAAACAGCCAGAAATGTAATACCTGTGTAGTTTAAAATATACATCAAATTAAAATGAATGTAAGCAATAACAATAAATCTGAAATGAGAAATGGCCTCTAACAATACGGGGAAAGATTGAAGGTAAGAGGAGAAGGGGACAATAGAGGGTGAGATGGTTGGATGGCATCACCAGCTCAAAAGGACCTGAGTTTGGGCAAATTCCAGGAGATGGTGAAGGACAGGCAAGCCTGGTGTGCTACAGTGCATGGAGTCACACAGTTTGACACAACTTGCGAATGAACAACAACAATACTGCAGGAAGAGGTGAAGACAACTTGTATCCAATATAATGTCAAAAATAATGGTGGTAATATCTAGTATAACCACTAAAAGAACAGTAGAAGAATTTAATAAGCAAATTATAGAAAACACGAAATGAATCCTTTGTGAATTCTAAGAAAGAAGTGAAAGTGTTAATCATTCAATCATATCCCACTCTTTGCAACCCCAGGGACTGTAGACCACTATTCTCCTCTGTCTGTAGAATTCTCTAGGCAAGAACACTGGAGTGGGTAGCCGTTCTCTTCTCCAGGAGATCTTCCCGATCTGGGGATTGAAGCTGGGTCTCTCTGAATTGCAGGCAGATTCTTTACCATCTGAGGCACCAGGGAAGCCCTCAAAGATACATAGAAGAAATTAAAACTAAGGATAAGAAACTAAACAAGAAACAAATGAGCCTAACTGAAAACAGGTAGATAACATATTAAAACCTGTTTCAGTAATTATTATAAATGCAAATAGACTGAAGTTTGTTGTAACTAAGATAGCCAGATTCAGTTTCAAAAAATCTACATGCTGTTTTTGTGACACACTTAAAACAAAAAATTGAATGATAGAAAAAAACTGTAACCTGAAAATATCACAACAAACCAAAAAACTGATGTAGCTATGCTAATATAAAACATTAACTTTAAGAAGAGAATTTTTAGTGATAAAGAGAGATAATTTTTAAAAATAAAGGGGGTAAACCTAACAGGAAATTGTCACAAATAAAAATTTGACCAATGTGGCTGTGGAGAACTGTGTTTCCAAGATGAAAAAGTGCATATATTTTTGTCAGGTATACATGTAACAATTACCATAATTGGCAAATCCAGAGCCATACAGAAAGCATAAATAAATAAATTTTATAATTATTCTGCATCTAATCTTATACTAGTCTGAATTTCTTAGAAATTATTAATAAAAATATAACTAGAAAAAATACAAGGACCTAGAAAAATTTTAAATATACTTCAGAAATAATTGACATATGGAAGACAAAGTTTAAAGTATAGAATGAGATTAGCAAAACATTATATTTTTAAATGATGAATAATGAGAATAAGGAAACACACACTTTGGGGCTATAATTAAAGAAACACTCCAAGAGATATTTATAACTTTAACGTGTGTATTAGAAAATAACAAGATGTGAAATTAACTAACCTAAGCACTTCCATTTCAGAAAGCTAGAAAACAAAGGGCAAGTTCTCTCCCTGAGGGAAAAAACAAACAAACAAACAAACAGATATTAGGCAGAAACCGAAGATCAGAAGAGAAATGAATGAAATCAATAAATTACAGAGAACATTAGCAAAGTTGATCTTTTATTTAAAAAATAATGTATTTTTGTAAATAATGAGGAAAACACAGTTAACTAAAACTAGGAATGATGAAGTGAACATTACTAGGAGTTCTACTACAAAAAATTAATAAGATGATACTGTGAATAACTGTATGCCAAGGAATTTCATAACTGAAAGTAAAGGCATAAATTCTTTGGAAAAGCAATTATGTTATGTGATAAAAGAATAAATAAAAATTTTGGTTAGTATAATATTTAGTAAAGAAATTGAATATGTTGTTAAAAATCCTTCCTATAAAAGAAACTTGTCTAGTTTTAGATTCACCAGTTAATGCTCTCAGGGCAACAGCAATGAACATTTATCTTGAATAAAGTTTTTCAAGGAATACAGAATAAAGCAATATTTCTTAACAATTGTTTTAAGAACAACAGTAGGTAGGTGCTTCTTGGTTATCTGTTTTAAACATAGCAGTATGTATGTGCCACTTCCAAACTACTGGTCCATTCCCTCTCCTTGCCCCTCCTTCCTTTAACCATAAACTCATTCTCTGTCTATGGGTATTTTTCTGTTTTGTAAGTAAGTTCATTTGTATCATTTTAAAAAGATTTTGCACATAAACAGTATCATATGATATTTGCCTTTCTCTGTCTTACTTCACTTAATATTATCTCTGGGTTGATTCACATTACTTCAGATTGCATTATCCCATTCTTTTTAATGGCTGAGTAATATTCCATTGTGTATATGTACCACTTCTTTTTTACCCATTCATCTGTCAACAGACATTTGGTTGCTTTCATGTCCTGGCTAGTGTAAATAGTGCTGCAGTGACCACTGGGGTGCTTGTGTCCCTTCCAACCATGTTTTTTCGAGGATATAGGCCCAGGCTTGGAATAGGTCATTTCAGGTCAGTTGCTCAGTTGTGTCTGACTCTTTGTGATCCCCATGGACTGCAGCACCCTATGCCTCTCTGTCCATCACTAACTCCTGGAGTTCACCCAAACACATCTCCATTGAGTCAGTGATACCATCCAACTATCTCATCCTCTGTCATCCCCTTCTCCTCCCGCCTTCAATCTTTCCCAGCATCAGAGTCTTTTCCAGTGAGTCAGTTCTTCATATCAGGTGGCCAAAGTATTGGAGTTTCAGCTTCAGCATCAGTACTTCCAATGAACACTCAGGACTGATCTCCTTTGGGAGGGACTGGTTGGATCTCCTTTCAGTCCAAGGGACTCTAAAGAGTCTTTTCCAACACCACAGTTCAAAACAATCAATTCTTTGGTGCTCAGCTTTCTTTTTAGTCCAACTCACATACATACACGACTAGCAGAAAAACAATAGCTTTGACTAAACAAAGCTTTATTGGCAAGGTAATGACTCTGCTTTTTAATATGCTGTCTAGGTTGGTCATAACTTTTCTTCCAAGGAGTGTTAGGTCATATGATAACTCTATTTTCAGGTTTCTGAGGAACCTCCATTTTCTTCTTCATAGTGGTTCCACCAAGTCACATCCCCAAAATAGTGTAGGAGGGTTCCTTTTTCTTCACACCCTCTATCGCATTTATTGTCTATAGACTTTTTGATGATGGCCATTCTGGTGGGTGGGATATGATATCTAATTTTAGGTTTGATTTTCATTTCTCTAATAATTAGCAATGTTGAGCATCTTTTCATGATCCTCTTGTCCATCTGTATGTCTTCTTTGGAGAAATGTCTATTTAGATCTCTGCCCATTTTTTTCAGTTGAGTTTTTTTTTTTTTTTTTAATACTAAGGTCATGAGCTCTTTGTAAATTTTGGAGAATAATCCCTTGTTGCTTGCATCATTGCAACTATTTTCCTCTATTCTGTGGGTTTTCTTTTAATTTTGCTTGTGTTTCCTTTGCTGTACAAAAGCTTTAGAGTTTAACTCAGCCCCATTTATTTATTTTTGCTTTTATTTCCATTACTCTGGGAGAGAGATCAAAAAAGATATTGGTGCAATTAATATCAAAAAGGGTTCTCCTTATATTTTCCTCTAAGAGTTCTATAACATCTGGTCTTAGATTTAGGTCTTTAATCCATTTTGAGTTTATTTGTTTCATTTTTCTAAGTGTTCAGTCACCCAATCATGTATGACTCTTTCTGACCCCATGGACTATAGCCCACAAGGTTCCTCTGTCCATAGGATTTTCCAGGCAAGAATACTGGAGTGGGTGTCCATTTCCTTTTCCAGGGGATCATCCCAATCCAGGAAGTGAACCCATGTCTTTTGTATCTACTGCTTTGGCAGGGTGGAGTCTTTACTACTGAGCAGCCTAGGAAGTATTTTTCTATGTTCAACTATCCAATTTTCCCAGAACCATTTGTGAAATATTTATCTTATTAATTATATTTTTTAGGCTAGTTCTTCTCCTAAATAAGTTCTCCTAAAATAAGCTGTTACTTATTTTATTCCAATTGAAGTGTTTTGGATTTAGATAAATAAGTTAAATTCTTATTTTGGGTGAGTTTTGTATGACTATAATTTTCTTTATTTCTTGCAGCTTCTATTTTAGAAATGTTGTTGCTGTGTTGTTTAATGGCTAGATATTTGGAGCTCTTATAAACCCATTGTGAATTCCAAACTTTAATACTATAGATCTATCTTATTTAATGGTTGGAGGTTAAATTCTGCTTTGCTCAATAAACCTGTTTACTTTTTTTAACATTTGGCATCATGTTTTGTTGGTCACTTTATTTTAGACTTTTAAATTCAAATTAGGTTTATCTGTGGCATAAAGTATATAAATCTAATATAGAGGAAAAAAGTGTATATAAATTTAATATTGAAAAAAACAACAAAAAAAGAAAATTAAAACCTTTCATCAGATTGAAACACTTCCTCAAAAAAAGTTCAAAGTGGTGACAGTTGACTGTAATACTCATACTATAACTATAAAATAAAAATATAATTGAGAAATTATTTACATGAAGGAAAGTAAGAAATTCAAAACCAGATACAAGTGAAAAGAAAAATCAAGGAAATGTTAAATTTGAGTTTACTGAAATCAGAAAAGAAATTGAAGTAACAATACAATTTGTAAATAAATACTAATCACAAGATTTCTAAAATATATGTGACAAAAATCACAGTAAGGAACATAGAATAAAAATAAAAGGATCTAACAAAAAATGGTGATCTACACAGGCAAAAGACAAATATATTTCAAAATATTAAA
>SJYX01017828.1:138100-164868 GCA_006410675.1 Oreotragus oreotragus
AAAAAAAAAAAAAAAGACGACCCTGGTAGTATAGTGGATTTGAATCTGCCTGCCAATACAGAGGACATGGGTTTGATCCCTGGTCTGGAAGGATTCCACATGCCTCGGAGCAACTAAGCCTGCGTGCCACTACTGAGCCAGCGCTCAAGAGACTGTGAGCTGCAACTTCCGAGCCCACACACCACGACTGAAGCCAGTGCGGCCTAAGGCCCACAAGCCCGAACACTGAGCCCACACACTCCGACTACTGTGTGCCTAGAGCCTATGCTCCACAACAAGAGAAGCCACCACAACAAGGAGCCTATAGGCACAAGGATGAAGAGTAGCCCCCACTCACCCCAGTCAGAAAGAGGCTGCATGCAACAACCGAGGCCGAGCACAACCAGAAATAAACAAAACTTTTATACGTATTTTAAAAGAGAGAAAACAGCATAAAAATGTAGGAGGAATAAAACAGAGGAGAACTACCTGACAAAAATTTAAAGAAAAATTAGAGATAATCAGTGACGTAAAAAAATGTCTGAAAACATTAATAAGTTGAAAGATTTGTTTCTCTCTTTTTAGAAGGAAAAATAGGTCATGATTACATATACTGCTGCTGCTGCTGCTGCTAAGTCGCTTCAGTCGTGTCCAACTCTGTGCAACCCCATAGACAGCACTAGAGTGGGTTGCCATTTCCTTCTCCAAGGCATGAAAGTGAAAAGTGAAAGTGAAGTCGCTCAGTCGNGATTACATATACTGCTGCTGCTGCTGCTGCTAAGTCGCTTCAGTCGTGTCCAACTCTGTGCAGCCCCATAGACAGCACTAGAGTGGGTTGCCATTTCCTTCTCCAAGGCATGAAAGTGAAAAGTGAAAGTGAAGTCGCTCAGTCGCGTCCAACTCAGCGACCCCACGGACTGCAGCCTACCAGGCTCCTCTGTCCATGGGATTTTCCAGGCAAGAGTACTGCAGCGGGGTGCCATTGTCTTCTCGGATGATTACATATACTAGCCTTCCCCGACTACCAACTTTAGATAAGGGAAAATAATAACTTTAATAAATTTGAAAACTTACATGAGAAGTATAAATCTTTAGAAAAATATCATAACTCCACAACTATAGGAGAAATTAAAAAAATAGATTCTTATAACAGAAATTGAATTATTAAATTATTTTTGTACATAAAAAATCCCAGGCCAAGATGAACAAAGTTCTACCAGACATCCAAAAACAAACATTTTTTAATTTACCCAAAATCTTCTAAGGAAGAAAAAGATTTTATGAGATTAGGACAACTTTGATTCTAAGATCTGACGAGGAATACACGAAAGGAAAATTTAAGGCCAATCTCACTGACAAACACAGATGCAAAAAACCTAAAGAAAATATTGGCACATAGCAACTAGCTATGAATGGAAAAGATAAAGATAGGTCTGTCTCAGGAATATAAGATTGGTTCAACATTAAAAATATATAATTCACTACATAAAAAAGAAAACTTCATCTAATCACCTACAGATATAGAAAAACATTTATTGAAATTCAAAAGCTTTCTACAATCAAAACTCTTAACAAATGGTAATGAAAGGGTATCTACCAGAAACCTTTAAACATCAGAATTATTAATAACAAAATATTACAGCCTAGGTGGCGCAGTGGTAAAGAACGTGCCTGCCAATGCAGCAGACGTGAGTTCAATCCCTGGGTCGGGAAGATCCCCTGGAGGACGGCGTGGCAACCTACTCCAGTATTCTTGCCTGGAGAATCCCCATGGACAGAGGAGCCTCATGGGCTTACAGTTCATAAGGTTGAAAAGAGTCAAACATGACTGAAGTGACTTACACTTCAGTGTATATGCTTTGAAGTATATACAAAGCACTTCAGTTGAGACCAGAAATTGATAAAAATACCTGCCATCACTACTTTGATTCATACTGTATTGGCAATCTAAGGATAACAGAAAAAAAGAAATTAAAGATTAAGAATTTAAAGTGAAGAAACTGCCATTATTTACAGACATACCCACCCACAGAAAAAGTAAAGGAAATCTAAAAATTACCAATAGTAATACAAGTTTTCCAATGTTGCTAAATATAAGGTCAAAATATAAAAGTTAATTTTATTTCTGTGTATGAGCAACAAACTGAAAACACAGAGAATGTTTAACACAGGAACAAAATCTAAATGTCTAGAAATTAATCTAATAGAAGATGTGTGTGGCCTTTATAGAGAAAATTATAAAACACATTGAAAGAATAAAAAAATCTAAGTAAACAGAAAGATAAACTATGTTTACAAATAGAAAAAAAATCCAAAATCAGTATGTAGAATAAATAAAATTTAAACCAAAAGCCAATAGCTTTTTGTTATTTTTCTGGTGGAAACTAATAAGCTGACCTAAACTTCAGTGAGATGTCCAAAGGGCAAATTCTGAAGACTATAAAGAAGGTATAGGGCACTTACTCTAACAAATATTCAGTTTTTACATTAAAATATTTTTTTAAGATAGTGTGGTACTTTCAAGAGAGAGGGGACATATGTATACCTATGGCTGATTCATACTGATATATGGCAGAAACCAACACAATACTATGAAGCAATTATCCTCCAATTAAAAATAAATAAAATTTTTTAAAAAGATAGTGTGGTACTGGCGAAAGGAAACAGAATCAATGGAATGGAACCGATATCAAAATCAGATTCATAANGTATACCTATGGCTGATTCATACTGATATATGGCAGAAACCAACACAATACTATGAAGCAATTATCCTCCAATTAAAAATAAATAAAATTTTTTAAAAAGATAGTGTGGTACTGGCGAAAGGAAACAGAATCAATGGAATGGAACCGATATCAAAATCAGATTCATAAATATACTATTATGTTGGCCAAAAAGTTCATTTGGGTTTTCTGTGGCATCTTACTAAAAATCCAAACGAAGATTTTGGCCAACCCAATATAACCTGATATATTAAGAGGTAAACATTCAGGACAATAAGCAAAGAAAGCTCACTTCTTCAGCAAATGTCTAGGACACTTGGTTTTCCATAAGGAGTAGAAATTAAATACTGCAATCTCAAAAATCAATTTTTAGACTATGGCACAAAATGTAAAGAAGAATCTTTAGAGGACAGTTTGAAAATACCCATATGACTTCAGAATGCAGAAAGGTTTCTTAAAATATCAAAAATCATAGGCTACACAAATCAAAACTACAATGAGATATCATCTCATACCTGTCAGAATGGTCATCATTAAAAAGACCAGAAATAACAAATGATGGTGAGAATGTGAAGAAAATGGAACCATCCTACACTGTTGGTAGGGATGTAAATTGGTACAGCCACTGTTGAAAACAGTACAGAGGTTCCTCAGAAAACTAAATATGATCAGAAAACTACTGTATGATCTAGCAATTCCATTCCTGGGTATATATCAAAAGAAAATGAAAACATCAATTCAAAAAGATACAAGCACCTCAGTGTTCATAGCAGCATTGTTTACAACAGCCTATCTGTCCATTAACAGATGAATGGATAAAGATATGACATACTGGGAGTGTAAGACTTAGTGCTTTCACTGCCATAGGCCCAGGTTTTAACCCTGATTGGGGGACTAAGATCCCACCAGTTGCACAGTGTGGCCAAATAAATAAATAAAAGCAACAAGGATGTATTGTATAGCACAGGGAGGATAGCCAACATTTTATAATAACTTTAAATGAAGTATAATCTATAAAAATACTGAATCACTATGTTGTATACCTGAAATATATGTACATCAACAATACCTCATAAAAATACATATATGTCTCTAAAACTGAACAAAGGACTGAGTAGGCACTTAACTGCCAAATAAATAAATAAAAGCAACAAGGATGTATTGTATAGCACAGGGAGGATAGCCAACATTTTATAATAACTTTAAATGAAGTATAATCTATAAAAATACTGAATCACTATGTTGTATACCTGAAATATATGTACATCAACAATACCTCATAAAAATACATATATGTCTCTAAAACTGAACAAAGGACTGAGTAGGCACTTAACAGAAGAGGAAGTCAAAATAGCCTTTTATAAATATAAAAAGATCCCAAATATTTTTTAGTAATCAAGGAATTCAGATGACAAGTATAAGTAAATATTTCACATATGTCAAATTTGCAAAAAATTTTAAATTTGTTAATTCTCAGTCTGGAGCAATGAATACTCTCATACACAGCTATTAGAAATATAAGTTAGTACAAGTAATCTGGAAAGTAAAATAGCATTATGCAATAAATTCCTGGCTATATTCTCTACATGAACTCCAGCATATGTGCACCATCAGTCACACGTAATAAGGTTCATAGCAGTAACATTTATAATAACAGAAGACTGAAACAGTTCAAATGCCCTTCAGTGGATAAATTAAGATTTTCACAGTGGAATATATTACATTTCACCAGGAAAAGAAATTCAATGAAAAATAGTGACTAAAATCAATATAGATGAATCTGAGGAATATAATTTTGAGTTGAAAAAGTCAGAATTACCAGCACAATGTATTTCCATTTTCATCAGAAAACTGAAAATATGCAAATATAAATATTTTGCTTAGGGATATATGTCTCAAAACTACAAAGAAAAGTCAAGAAATGATAAGCAAAGTTGTAGGATAATGGTTACTCTAGTGAGGGGTAGGGATGGGCTAAAAGTAGGGAGCGATACATCACTATGAAGGGACCCTCAAAGGCCTAAAATGGCACTGATAATCTTCTGTTTCTTAAGTTAAGAAGTAGGTACATTTTTTGTTATATTATTACTTAAACTACATATTTAGGCTAATATATGTGTGTATAATTTAATAATAATAATTAATAAAATTTAGCCATGTCTTCTTTGACACTACAGTTCCACATCAAAATTTTTTCTTAGAAATCTGAACAAGAACATAAAAGTTTGAGGAGAGGTAGTTGAGATGGGGGTGGAATGAGATGGGGAGTAGTGTTGACAGAGATATTTACAGAGATGCTAATTGTCTTCTGAATTTTAGTCTTCCATTTTACCTGAATGCATCCTATGTCTGTATGAAAATCATTCCTATACCACAAAGCTGAACTCTTAACCTCTTCTCTCTTAGATGTTTTCTAGCTTCTAACCTGTATTTTTGTTAAAGACTATCTTCTCAATTAACCAGATTCCTCTCTCACCTCTCTCTGAGCTTCCTTTATGTCAGCTTTCTTTTTATATATGCTGTTTACAGCTATATTGTATTTCTTCTACAAGCTTATCACTTATTTGATTTTTTACATTTTTGTATAACACCTTAGCATCTTGCAAGTACTCTGTTTAAAGTACAAATTCAATAACCTTGATTAAAAGAATGAATGAACTGACCATTAAGAGAAAAATGAGGCATTCAGAGATAAACTACTAATATTATAATACTAGTAGCTAACAGCTTTTGAGCTCATAATATGAGATAGGAACTGTTGAAAGCACTTTAAAAATATTATCCTAGTTTACAGATGAGAAAACAAAGGCACAGAGAGATTAAGTCAGTTGCTCAAATTTTCACTTCATGTAGGTGTCAGGGTTTGAACTTTACTTTGGTGTTACAGCTGTGCATAGAGCTCAAAAGGTCATCAGATTAGGAAAAGACTTTTTTTTTTTTCCTTTGGATGTTGAAAGCTTGATTTTGAAATTTCATGCACACAGAAGATGGAGGGCCAGACACAGGGCTGAGGGAGGCTTGTGCACCTGAGCTTGGTAAAGACTGGAAGAGGGGACTTCCCTTGTGGTCCAGTGGTTAAGAATCTGCATTCCAATTCAGCTGACGCAAAGATCCCATAGGCTGAGGAGCAGCTAAGCACCACAGCTACTAGGCCCCCAAGCTCTAGGGCCCATGCTCTGAAACAAGAGAAACCTGCACACCGCAATGAGAAGGCTTTGCACTGCAACAAGAGAAGCTCTTGAGCCAAAACTAGAGAAAGCATGTATGCTGCAACAAAGACCCAGCTCAGCCAAAATTAAAACAAAACAGAACAGAAAGGCTGGAAGATGCTTATGAAACTAGAAAGGGAAGGAGACTCAGGGAAGAGGGGGTAAAGTGGGCAAGGAGAGACAGTTCAGAATATCAGCCTTCGGAGAACAACCTCAAAGGACTCAAGTTTCTACTAAGACCTAGAACATTTGAGAGGAACATGCCAACTACAGAATGAAGAGGTGCTACCTTTGAGTCAGGCTGGGCTGAACCCTGCAAAGGTTTTTGTGTTCCTATTTCCTCTTCACTCACCTGAGCACAAGTCTTTTGTCATCTCTCTCTTCGCCATCCAGGGCTCCTTCCCTTGTTCCAACAATAATATCACACTTGGTTTAGAAAAGCAAAGTCCTGCGTATATGAAAAGAAACCAAATTTGGTCATGTTGTAGATATGAGAACTCACATCCAATTACTTGATCATTGGGGATGAGGGGGCTTACAGTAAGCCAGAGAAAAATGTGATGAGGACATGCATACAATGGACAGGGAAACTGAAACTTCCAACACAGATTAATAACAAACCCATTCACTGCCAACTCACAAATATTAACCTGTTACTTTGGCACAGGCAGCAGACATTCAGCCAAACACTACAGATGCTAACCCCCAAAATCACAATGATACCCTTATGAGTAGAAGCTCAGTTTTACCAGAAGACATTCTTACCCAGTGATACCAAGATCCTGTAGTTCTCCAGCATCACATCACTGTACAGATGCCTTTGAGAAGGATTTAGGTAATCCCACTCCTCTTGGGAGAAGTCTACAGCCACATCTCTGAAGGTCACCAACTCCTGAAATGAAATGAAATAACCTTATCTCTTCCCATACTCACCTCATTCATTCTGCCCCAGGCACACAGGGCTCCCAAATACACCTTCAGATGTGGAGAATGTTCCCCCTAGGGCTTTTGTACTTCTCAGATCATTCTATATAAAAATAGCAATGTTCTTATCCCAGTTCCCTATTCCCCTAACCCTGCTTATTTTTCTCCATGGTACTTAATTATTCTGTTATTTATTGTCTGCTCCCCACCTCCACTAAAATATAAAGTCCATGAGGGCAGGGTATGTTTTTGTTTTGGTCACTGCTATATCCCAGTTACAGAACAGTATCTGAAACACATGAGGCTTATTTAAATATTTGCTGAATAAACTGAATTAATGAATGAATGTTTTGCAAAAGTCAAGAAGCTATAAGAGGATGTAAAATGAGACCATAAAGTGCTTACTGTATCTCCCAGAATTGTATTATACCAAGCAAAACAAATCAATTCCATTAAAATACAAATACTTTAATCCAGAATACTTAAAATTTTGTGTGAAGAAATGAGTCTTCCATTCATAATAGTATTTTGGCCTAAGCAAAGTTCTTAAAAACTTGGAGTTATGCTATGATTAATCTGGATTCCAGGTTTCCATAATGTGACCATCTAATGAAAACTAATATACATAATGTGTTTGTGTGTGGGGATACATACACACATGTAAATTATTTTCTGGTTTTTTTTTTTTTACAAAATTAGAAGAGGTGAATCTGTCAAACCAAGAAGATTATTTTATTGGGCATTTTATTCAATTTTGTCATAGTTTAAAAAACTCTCTGCAAAATAAAGTTTGAGCAAACTCTGGGAGATAAGCCTGGTGTGCTGCAGCCCATGGGGTGACAAAGAGTTGGACACAACTTAGCGACTGAGCAAGAAAATTAAGTATTCTTAAAGTGTTTTTCAACACTCAGTAACTTTTTTTCTTATTATATGAAGTAGTTTGTGAATTTCTCCTTCTTTGACCTAGCAATCAGTTCAGTTCAGTTCAGTTCAGTAGCTCAGTCATGTCCGACTCTTTGCGATAATATCCCTAATATATTGCAGAAATGTTCCTGTTTGGTTGGGTCATATACATGCTTCCAAAAATGTTTTCCTTAGCTTACATAGATATGTATAATAAACACATAAATTTTTTATATATGATATATACATTCTTCACTGAGTCCTTCATTTATACAGTCAATGAAAATAATTAGTGTCAATACAAGGAGCTTAAATTCTAACCTTCAAATATCTGACCTCTAACAAAGAACCTCTGAAAATATTTGACCTCTAACCAAATACTTGGTTTCAAAATCCATTCATAATTATAATCAAACCCATCTGAAGAAACAGTTCCCTGACCTTTTTGCCTTACAGACACATCATTCTCAGCAGAGAAGACAACTTCCCCCTGAGGCCTTGTCATGTACTGACTGATTTCTTTCTCACATCCCTTGTACTATAGCACATGGAACTGAGGTAAGTGACCTCTTAGCTCCTTATACTTGCTTTCAGACCACTGTCCCACCCTCTTCCCTAAAATATACCTAGTTTTCCACCTCCTGAAATCAGGCTGTAGCTGTGTATGATCCTTCTTCTTTTAATTATCTATCAGTTTCTGGTAGATACCAATTCTCTGTCATTCCTTGAACACTTTAGTATCTTGTTTCACTGTCACTTTCTCCAGTGCTACTCCCATTATACATAATCTTTGGTCACTTCAATATTCATATAAATAACCCTTCCAACAACCTGGCCTTTCAGTTCTCTCGCCCCACCTTCTCCAATAAGCTTGTCCTCCACACTTCTCCAGTCACTTTCATGATCATGCCCTAGACCTTGTCATTATCAGTTAGTACCAAACCCCCCATAATCTCAATTCTCCTACCCTCACTTTTACCTTCTATATTGCAATTTTTCCCCCCTGGTACCCTAATTAGGATGGGCTTCGAAGTGGCACTAGTGGTAAAGAACCCACCTGCCAATGCAGGAGACAGAAGAGATATGGGTTCAAGCCCTCAGTTGGGAAGATCCCCTGGAGGAAGGCATGGTAATCCACTCCAGTATTCTTGCCAGGAGAATCCCACGGACAGAGGAGCCTGGTGGGCTATAGTCTATGGGGTCGCAAAGAGTAGGACAGGACTGAAGTAACTTAGTATGCATACCCTAATTAGGATCATCCTTTGACCCCACTAGAATCTACAAATCATTAATCTTATGTTTTCACTGCTCTTCATTCCCACATACCCTCACATCCTAGAACAACCATTTGTTATAATCACACCCAGGCATATCCTCTCAACTTCTCTGCCCCCTTTTCACTTAACTATACTCATCTGGGCCACCGCTATCACTGAGCATACTTGGTTTCTGTACCCTGCACACCTTAATTTTTTTTAGAGAAATATTTCTAATTGGTCTCATTTAAAATTCATGATCACTAACTTCAAGTGAACCACAATAATACATTTCTATCTACCTACATGATACAATTCTCTAGTCCATTCATTTCCCCTACCCTCCCAAATGACCATTTGATATTTTCTTCCCTCTCCTCACATCTTCAATCCCTCCATCCTTACTCTCAGCTAAAAATCTCGCTTTGTTTCACTGAAAAAAAAAAAAGCCATTTTAAGAGTATCTCCACAAATTCCCACATCTACACATTTACTTGCATGCGGGCCATACATTCTGTTTTTTTAAATCTCTTTTAATCTTTATTGAATTTGTTACTACTTTTGTTTTATGTGTTGGTTTTTTGGCTGCAAGGCATGTGGGATCTTAGCTCCCCAATCAGGGATGGAATATATACCCCCTGCATTGGAAGGCAAAGTCTTAACCACTGGACCGCCAGGGAAGTTCCTGGCTCATATACTCTAACTTGATCCTATTACTGTAAATGAACAGCTTACCTAGTAAAGGTCAACCCTTTCATTTGTATCCTAGACCTCAAATCCTCTCAGCTACTCAAGCACAGTCTTCCAGCAATTCCCTCCTCTCTCCTCTTCATCTTCAATTTCCCTTTCTGCTGCATCTTTAAATCAGCCCACAGACATATACCTGTCCTTAAAAAACCTTTTTGACTATAGTTTTTCCTCCTATATTCCTACCACCTATTTCTCTTCTTTCCTTACACCTAAACTATGTGAAAGAGTAGTCTCTACTTTTCATTATTTCTCTCCCTGTCCTGAAGAGGAATGACATAATGTGATGTGTAACAGGAACAATGTGGGTGCTCTATTGAAAACAAACTAAAGACAGTTAAGGGTGGAAGTAGAGGGACAAGTTAAGAGAGCATAGCAACAATCCAGGTGAGGAATGATAGTTTACATCATTGGTAGTAAAAAGAGGTCAGGTTCTGGATATATTTTGAAGGTAGGACAAACAACTTCCTGATGGAAGACTTTTAGCTTGAACATCTTAGATGGGAAGTATGTAAGAAGTTTCTAATTGGTTTTCCTGTTTCTATCCTTGTCCCATTCAGTCTCTTTTCAATAGCAGCCAGAGTGATCCCATTAAATGGGAATCAGATCATGCCATTCCTATGCTCCAGAACTTCCAATGGCTCATTTCACTCAGTTTGAGAAATCTGAATTTCAGGTAGCCATTCCACAATCAAATGAAGATGCTGAGTGGATAGCTGGATACATGAGTCTGGATTTCTGGAGAGAGTTCTGGGCTGTATACAGTTCGGTAGTTGTTGGCATATAGATGGTATGTAAAGCCATAAGACAGGGTGCAATCAACGAAGGAGTGAGTGTAGATAGAGCAGCAAAGGACTAAGCCCTCTTAGTTAACAGGTACTTAGTAAAAAGTTTGTGGAATGAATGAACATCTGGATGGAGACTAGAATGAAGAAGTTATTCTGTTTCTAGGGGAACAGCATTTTAGGCAGAGGGAACAGTAAGTGCAAGGCCATGAGTCCAAAATGTACTCAGTTCACTGCAAAGAAGTTAGTGTGGCTGCAACTGAGTGAGTGAAATACAGTGAGAATAATTAGATGAGGTCACAGGGATAGCCAGGGACCAGATTATGTAGGGCCATGCAGGTCAAGGCAAAGACTTCATCATTTGTCCAGAGGTGGGAATCCACTGGAGAGTTTTTAAAAGTGACATGATTGGTCACCCAGAAGTTTCAGCAGAAGGAAAATTAATGTCTGCCTGTTTTGAAAAAGGAGGAAAATATTTCAGGAAAAAAAAAGCAACACCAACTCACCTGGTACATGGCTTTAAGAAGTCCAACAGCCATTCTTTACTTCCCTTGACTCTTTCCTGGGGAATGGCAATGTCCTTAGATGAGTGAGATGGGGAAGAGAACATGAGAAACTAGACTTTCCTTGCAGCATCCACAATCATCAGCCGAGAATTGTTCTGCTTTTCATTCCTCTGTTGCACCCTTCCCTCCACTAGAAAGCATAATGGAGACCTAGGAATCTGCTTGCAAACAATTTAACCTGTGCCCAAATCACTTCCTAATTCATTATTTAAACAAGAAATGTTCCAGATTTTACAGTTAAAAATTCCAAGTGATGCAGCCATTTGCATAAAGACACTGCTAATAAATAACAGCATTAAGATCAAATAAAGGTCTTTCTGACTCCACTTTCCTTCTCCTCTCCAGTGGTAAGTGATTCTGTCTCCCCACCACGGCGCGGTTTGGGAGATCTTAGTTCCCTGACCAGGGATTGAACCCTGGCCAGGGCAGTGAGAGCACCTAGTCCTAACCACAGGACCAACAGGGAATTCCTAGGTCAGCGGGTTCTAAAATCTGGCGGCACACTGGCATCACCTGGCCAGCTTTAATAGATATTGGTGGCACAAGAGTCTCATTCGGTCCCCCTGCTCCTAAACACACACACACACACTCACAGATTTTTAAAAACTACAGCGCCAACCACCATCTTGCACAGATCACAGCAGCCGTGGGTACCGGCAGTTTCACCGTCACCCTCACCCATAGCCCCTAGTCGCAAATACTATGATGGTCTCAGTCACACACTCCAGTCACAAAGAGGCCGAGGACAGAGGAACAAGAGAGGCAGAAACTATCCTTCTGCCTCAACTCAGTCTCACTCTCTGTGGCACCAACCATCGCTCACTCGCACACACATAGTCACATAGATATGATGTGTACGGGCACCGCGGGTGACAGGCTCACACAGCGTAAGGTAACAACCACCGTCTCACACGAAGAGTCACACAGAAAGCCAGGGGGCCAACGTCCGGGTGACCCACTTCCTTCCTACCTGCAGAACCGAACTGCCGGAAGACCAGGTCCCAGCCCGGAAGGCTCGCGTAACCTCCCCTCGGGCCCACCTCCTGGTCTGAATCTGATGGAACCCAGCCTCCGCAAGCCCGGAAAGAGGCGACTCGGCCTCCGGAGGACACAAAGGGGCAACGGGCCCAGTGCTCGCGGGGGCCACTGGGAAATGTAGTCCTGACCAGAAGAAGCCTCGGCGCTCTGGAGTTCAACTGCCCTGGGAGTTTGTACCACCACTTCCTCTGCCCCAGCTTTTGCCAAGCGGACCTCTCCCTGGACTTTCAGGAGGAGCCTGCACGTCTCGATCGATTCCTCTCAGCTCTGAGGCTGGGTCCACCATAGAGACAGCGTCGAGCGTCACCCTAAACGGTCGAGATTGAAGGGCGCAGGCATAAGGGGTCGGTCCACCTTCCTTAGCGACGCGTCGGAGAATTACAAACCGCTTGTTAGCCTCAGGGGCCGGGGCTGGGCGGCGGGGTGGGGGTGGGGGGGAACGAAGTGGGCGCGCTCTAGTGCACGCGCGTGTGCACAAAATGCGTGAGAAGTGAGTTCCTCTGTTTGAGCTGGGGGACCTGAAGAAAGTGTATGGGGCAGTTGGAAATGGAATGCGCAGGTACGTTGTGCTTCATCCAGTCCCTCCTTCCCCAGGGCGTTCTTTCTCAGGGAATGGTTTGCCCCGAAGACAGGAGGGAGAGAGGTCAGGGTAGAGAGTGTCATCTTTTGCATGTGATTCCTGAGTTTGTGATTTAGTGATGGTGGATGTGAATGTGTCCCCTCTTCCTTAGGGCTCCTCTGTCGGGTATCTTCAAAGTTTCTTTACTCCCTACATTCAGATACGAATGTTCACTCAAGAGGACTTAACCTGATTACACTTCTCCCCCCGACACTTCAGGGCTCCTTTGTTGTTGCGTCAGTCGCTCAGTCGTGTCCCACTCTTTGAGACCCAATGGACTGTAGCCTGCCAAGTTCCTCTGTCCATGGAATTCTCCAGGCAAGAATACTGGAGTGGGTTGCCATTCCCTTCTCCAGGGGAACTTCCCAACCCAGGGATTGAACCTGGGTCTCCTGCATTGCCTGCAGACTCTTTACAGAATTGCAGTCAGAGCCACCAGGGCTCCTTAACCTGCCTCTGCTGCTGCTGCTGCTGCTAAGTTGCTTCAGTCGTGTCCGACTCTGTGCGACCCCATAGACGGCAGCCCACCAGGCTACCCCATCCCTGGGATTCTCCAGGCAAGAACACTGGAGTGGGTTGCCATCTCCTTCTCCAAGGCATGAAAGTGAAGAGTGAAAGTGAAGTCGCTCAGTCGTGTCCGACTCTTAGCGACCCCAAGGACTGCAGCCTATCAGGCTCCTCCACTCATGGGATTTTCCAGGCAAGAATACTGGAGTGGGTCGCCATTGCCTTCTCCAACCTGCCTCTATACCTGCTTAAAACAACAGTGTTTGTATTTTAAGTTTTTACTTTTTTTGGCCCTGCTAGGTCTTTGCTGCGGCAAGGGCTCAGCAGCTGCAGTGCAGGGGCCCCATTGCCCCACGGATGTGGGATCCCAGTTCCCCTCAGTTCAGTTCAGTTGCTAAGTCGTGTCCTACTCTTTTCGACCCCACGGACTGCAGCAAGGCAGGCCTCCCTGTCCATCACCAACTCCCGGAGCCTACTCAAACTCATGTCTATTGTGTTGGTGATGCCATCCACCTATCTCATCCTCTGTCGTCCTCTTCTCCTCCCACTTTTCCAATGAGTCGGTTCTTCCCATCAGGTGGCCAAAGTATTTGGAGTTTCACCTTCAGCATCAGTCCTTCCAATGAATATTCAGGACTGATCTCCTTTAGGATGGACTGGTTGGATCTCCTTGCAGTCCAAGGGACTCCCAAGAGTCTTTTCCAACAGCACAGTTCAAAAGCATCAATTCTTCAGCGCTCATCTTTCTTTATAGTCCAACTCTCACATCCATACACGACTACTGGAAAAACCATAGCTTTGACTAGACGGACCTTTGTTGGTTAAGTAATGTCTCTGCTTTTTAATATGCTGTCTAGGTTGGTCAAAGCATTTCTTCCAAGGAGCAAGCATCTTTTAATTTCATGGCTACCGTCACCATCTGCAGTGATTTTGGAGCCCCCCAAAATAAAGTCTGTCATTGTTTCCATTGTTTCCCCATCTAATTGCCATGAAGTGATGGGACCGGATGCCATGATCTTAGTTTTCTGAATGTTGAGTTTTAGGCCAACTTTTTCACTCTCCTCTTTCACCTTCAAGAGGCTCTTTAGTTCTTTGCTTTCTGCCATAAGGGTGGTGTCATCTGTGTATCTGAGGTTATTGATATTTCTCCTGGCAATCTTGATTCCAGCTGGTGCTTCACCCAGCCTGGCATTTTGCATGATGTACTCTGTATATAAATTAAATAAGCAGGATGACAATATACAGCCTTGACATACCCCTTTCCTGATTTGGAACCAGTCTGTTGTTCCATGTCCAGTTCTAACTGATGACCTTCACACAGATTTCTTAGGAGGTAAGTCAGGTGGTCTGGTATTCCCATCTCTTTAAGAATTTTCCACATTTTGTTATGATCCACAAAGACAAAGGCTTTGGCATAGTCAATAAAGCAAAAGTAGATATTTTTCTGGAACTCTCTTGCTTTTTCGATGACCCAAACTGCGGCCCCATCATTGGAAGGCAGATTCTTTACCAGTGGCCCACCAGGGAAGTCCCTATATTTTAAGTTTTTCTTTAAGTTTCTGTCAACTGACTGTCTTTGTGGGTGCACTACCCTTTGATTCTGTCACCGTGTGTTTCATAATGAGAGTCAGTCAGTTCAGTCATTCAGTTGTGTCCAACTCTTTGCGACCCCATGAACCACAGCATGCCAGTTCTCCCTGTCCATCACTAACTGCCATAGTCTATCCAAACCCAGGTCTATTGAGTCGGTAATGCCATCCAACCATCTTATCCTCTGTCGTCCCCTTCTCCTCCTGCCCTCAATCTTTCCCAGCATCAGGGTCTTTTCAAATGAGTCAGCTCTTCACATCAGGTGGCCAAAGTATTGGAGTTCCAGCTTCAACATCAGTCCTTCCAAAGAACACTCAGGACTGATCTCCTTTAGGATGGACTGGTTGGATCTCCTTGCAG
This sequence comes from Oreotragus oreotragus, assembly GCA_006410675.1. NCBI lineage: Eukaryota > Metazoa > Chordata > Mammalia > Artiodactyla > Bovidae > Oreotragus > Oreotragus oreotragus. The sequence goes on from SJYX01017828.1 coordinate 153,310, forward strand.
TCCAAGGGACTCTCAAGAGCCTTCTCCAACACCACAGTTCAGCAACATCAGTTCTTTGGTGCTTAGCTTTCTTTATAGTCCAACTCTCACATCTATACACGACTACTGGAAAAACCATAGCCTCGACTAGACGGACCTTTGTTGACAAAGATGCAAAACTATGTGTGTGGGGAGGTGAACATGGTGCATTTCTGTGACCATGTTTGTGATTGTGTTATTGTGTGTGACATTTGTGATGCTGTGAGAATGTGCTATAATAGAAAGTGACTGGTGGAGAGAGGAAGAAGGGTGTGGTATGATAGTGCATGAGAAATGGTGAGGACTAGGCTAATGGATGTGGGTTTGTGCAAGGAATTCTGCTCGGTTGTGTGTGATTAGAAAGCACCTACTGTGTGCCAGATGCTGTTGCTGTTTGTCATGCTGCGATAGACCTAGAAAAAAAATTAGCTTTAAAAATGGAAAATCAAAAATCAGAGTAGAAGGGCAAATTCAAGAGACCTATTGTATGAGTATTTGGATAACAAACAGATATCTGAATCAACAAAAACAGTGAAGAACACCAAAGATGGAAATTACAGGGTTAACACATAATACTATTCTCTTTTTAAAATATTTATTTATTTATTTAGGCTGCCCCATGTTTTTGTTGTGGCATGTGGGATCTAGTTCCCTGACTTGGAATTGAACCCTTGCCCCTGCACTGGGATCTCAGAGTCTTAGCCACTGGACTACCAGAGAAGTCCAGTATTTTATTATTTAATTCTTGCCAAAATACAAATTACTATTTAAGCAAAAATAAAAACAATGTAGTCACGGTATTATATATTCTTAATATATAAATTAACAGATATAGAAGCGAATTTTATGACAACAATAGCACAAAGGCCAGGAGAAGAGAAGTAAACAGAAATAAACTATTGTAAATGTTCCAGTATTCTATGGGGAGTAATGTAATATCCCACATGCAATTTCCATTTGGTGTCAGTCAAGACATACCACTGGCCATGATTTAGTTTTTAAAAAAGAGATATATTTATGTATATACCAGTTACTGTATATACAATAAAGTAGTGGGGAAGAGGAAAATGAAAGACTAGAGAAAACTGTCCTGCAGTAGTTAGGATATAGTAGAACCAAATTGCATTTTTCTAATTGAGAATGTCCTCTTGGTAGGTAGGAACAGAATTTTGAAGTAAAGTAGCAGGATTCTGTTTCAGTAGACACCTCTCTGTTGCTGGAACATACCAATTGTATCTTCATCTTTCATTTCCCACTGTGTAGGTGAGTATGTCTCATTGATTGGCTGCCCATCAAATTGTATTCTGATCTGCCTTATTGACAAACTCAGTCATTCACTATAGACTTTCATTAGTTTACTAAGTGGTTGTATGCCTCTTAATCCTTTTCAAAAATACTTATCTGTTTATTTGGCTGCATCAACATTTAGTTGTGGGCAAATGGACTTTTTAGTTGTGGCTGGTGGGCTTAGTTGCTCCACAGTATGTGGGATCTTAGTTCCCTAACTAGGGATCAAACCTTCATCCTTTGCATTGCAAGGTGGATTCTTAACCACTGGATCACCAGGGAAGTCCCTATGCTTCTTAAAGTGCACCACCTGCCACCTTCAAATTAATATGATCATTGTTCTCAGCCTTGACTCCCCACTTGGCCTTTTTGTCAACCATGGCGAGAACTAGTCTCCTCAGCTGCTGCTTCACTGGACCCACGCCAAACACACATACAAGCGGCAACAGGAGCAGCAGCAGAAGGTGCTCGTAGCTTTGAGCTTCACTCCTTCTTCTTTTTCTTATATCCCCAAGCTGGGCAAACTCAGGTGCTCTCTCCATTGACACTAGCAGGAGATTTAAACCACACACGCCTCTGCCATAAACACTCCAAGCCAGTTTCCTTTCCTTGCTTTCACAAGCCATTTGCAGACTTTCTTGGCATGCCTGCTTTGCTTTTCCTAGAAAGCTTCATTGTGTGAGTGAGAAAATGTTCATTTCTTCTTGGTGTGTGTGTGCGGCCTCATCCGTCTCAATATCCTAACCGAATTTGGGGTTGGGGTCCATTCTGTATTTGCCGATTTTAATAGGAATAGACACCAATGTCTTTTTTCACAGGTGACATAATCATCTCCGTAGAAAATGCAATGGAACCTCTAACTATTCTAGTAGAAATACTAAGTGAGTTTAGCAAGGTATCAAGCTACAAGTTACAAAAATCAATTGCATTTCTTATATACAGTTGGAAATTGAAATTTTTAAAAACACCAATTAAAATGCATCAAAAACTCTGAAATACTTAGGGGTAGACCTGACAAAAGATTTTGTTACCTGTACATTAAAAATACAAAACATTACTGAGAGGAATTTAAGAAGAGATATATTATGTTCATATTGTGTTGCATAGTTATGAGATTCACCATTATAAAATGTCAGTTCTCCCCAATTTATCTATATACTGAATATAATCTCAGTGAAAATGCCAGATAGATTTTTTAGCGAATGAACAAATTCCTTCTAAAACTCTTCTTGGTGTTTGAAATGAAAAAAAAAATTGTATATGAATGTATATAGCAGCTTTAGTTGTAACAAACAAAAGTTGGAAAAGCCCATATGTCCTTCCAGGAGTGAATGGCTAAACAAACTGTAGTATGTTCACATGGAATTCTACTCAGCAATAAAAAGGAATGAATTACACATATAACAACATGTATGAATCTCCAGGGAATCATGCTGAGTGAAAAAGTCAGTACTCCAATTACATACTTTATAATTTTACTTATGTAACATTCTTGAAAGGTAAAATTACAGAAATGGAGAACAGATTAGGGTTGCCAGGTTTTAAGGAGAGGGTTTCAGGAAAGAGAGAAGTGGGTGTGGCTATAGAAGGACAACATGAAAGATTCTTATGATGATGGAAGTATGTTGAGAGTATCAATGTCAATGTTCTGATTCTGTGTATAGTATTGCAAGATGTTACCACTGGGGGAAATTGGATAAAAGGTATATGGGATCTCCCTGAATTATTTCTTAAAACTACATGAGAATCCAGAATACTGGAGTGAGTTGCCATTTCCTCCTCCAGGGGATCTTCCTGACCCAGGGGATCTAACTAAAAATCTCTTGCATTGGCAGGTGGATTCTTTACCATTGCGCCACCTGGGAAATATTCTCGCCTGAAGAATCCTATGGAGAGAGGAGCCTGGCAGGCTATAGTCCATGGGGTCACAAAAGAGTTGGCTACAACTGAGCATGCGCGCACACACACACAAGAATCCAGAGTTACTTCCAAACAAAAAGTTAAAATTTAAGAAAGTTAGGCCAAAAGAAAACACATTCTCAGGTGGTAAAACAAAACCCAACTGCCTTATAAATTTATTAAATATGTCAAAGAGTAAGACTGTCATTTATTTTAAAAATAAATATTATTTAATGAGACATACTTCAAAAATAAAACAGTTAAAAGAAAAAGTATAGAAAAAGATAATGCACTAGCCAAAAGAAGCATGGTGAAGCTATAGTAATCAAAACAGACTAAGAACAAAACCAATATTATAAATAAAGGGTAAATTGCATAATTTCTTTTAAAAAAGTATTTATATTTATTTGGCTATGCTGGATCTTTGTTGCGGCATGTAGGATCTACTTCTCTGACCAGGGATCCAACCCAGGTCCTCTGCATTGGGAGCACAGTGTCCTACCCGCTGGACCACCAGGGAAGTCACAAATTACATAATTTCTTATTGGATCAATTTAACAGGAAGCTAGTACAACTCTAAATATGTATCATCAATAAGAGAGCTTTAAAATATATAAAGCAAAGCTTTACAGAAATAAAAGGAGAAATAGACAAATCTACAGGTATAAAAAATGAAATCAGGAAGCTAGATGGACATAGAACCAGCTCTGTTCTCTTCTCATCTTTTAACAAAATAATTAGCAAAAAATAACTCTTACAGGTGACAGAAGAAATGTACTGCTGGTAAACACACATGAGACAAATAATTAAGACTTATTTAGAGGACATGTTCTCTCTATGCAGTGTTTAGGAGTCTCTTTACCCTTTCCAGAAAGAGATTCACACTATTCTGAAACAGTGCTGGTTATCATCTAGTGAAATGAAGCCTGTGAAAGGAAGACTTTTTTTCTGCTTCCTAGAGATAGCATAGTTCTTCAGTGTTGTGGCTTTGTATAGCTTTACAGTATGTTTATGAGCTAGAAGCCTCTCTGATACCTTCAACAACTTCAAGTTCCCGATATTTAGCATGCTGTAGTCCGCAGTATTCTGTTCTCTTTGCCAACATACTATTACATAAAAGCGTCGTGTTTTCATAGAGATTTTCTCCATTTTAGTCTCTACTGCAAAATTATCGTAGTGAGTCTTCAACTTTCATTGAAAACTTTTAAAATTCTTAAATCAGAGTGGAACTCAAATGAAATGTTGAAAAAAATCAGGTCTTTATGGTAGGAGTGACATTAAAGTCTGGTTTGCTAGATTCTTAGGTTTTTGCACCTGGTTACTTCTCTACTTTTCCACCTGATGTCGAGGCTACTTTGAATTATTGACATGCCCTTTCATTTGATGGCTCAATATCTTTGCCTTCTTCAACAACATCTTTCCAAATTACCTGTATCACCTTTGTCCATAAAACACACATGGATGTGGAATAACACAGTGTAAAAAAAAGTAAGGGTGTTTCCAGCAATGCTGCTAAGTCACTTCAGTCGTGTCCGACTCTGTGCGACCCCACAGACGGCAGCCCACCAGGCTCCCCCATCCCTGGGATTCTCCAGGCAAGAACACTGCATTTCCAGCAATACACATTCACAAAACTATGATTTTTTTCCATTTAATATTTTGGTGACTGTGGGGTGTTGACTTAATCATGTAAGTTTCAATGTTTTACCAGGTGCCCGTCAGAAAGAGAAACATGAACACAAACACACTGTCTCTCAAAAACTGCAGGGTCAGAATCAAGAGGTCCGTAGAACAGACGACGCGACCATGGTCACACGAATCAAATTCGCACGACTCCAAAATCACTGGACCTCAGAGTCTCTCGACCCGCTAGGCACCCTACCCCAAATCCCACCGCAGAAATCTTTCACACTCGATCACCCAAGGGCACTCCTCCCGTCTCTGACTGCCGCCTGGAGCTTGAGGCTCAGGCTGGCCCATCTCCTCGTCACGGTGCCCAGATCTTTTTCCCACCTTCACCCCACTGAAGTCCAGTCCCAGTTGGGGCCGGGATCAAAAGGAACTAAACCGACTCAGCGGTGCTTCCTTCACGGACCAGATACCATAACGCCGAGAACCCGAAGATACAGCCAACTGCACCGAGCAAGCGACTTTTTGCAGAAAATAGATTTGGACCGAGGAGGCCTCTGGGAAATGTAGTTCTGGGCAGCAAAACTGCGGACCTTTTCAGATTCTCCTCAGCACCAAGTAGCACTCTCACGCTCCGAGTGCTAGACTCATGGGAGGCAGCTGCTGCAAAACTCAGCTGAGGTCCCTCGGCAGACCTGAGAGCCCCTCCACGGTGCGGTGGGTCATTCCGGTTACCCCGACAGCAGGAGGGCCAGTCCCTCCTCGGCGAGCCGCGGGGGCCTCTGGGAAGAGTTCGCTGCATCTAACGGACCTGGGCTGGTGCTGCCTACCGCCACAGTCGGCGCTGACCTGAGTGGCAGCCCTCACTCGGGCCGCACCGGCTGTGCCACTCGGGCGGTGTTGAGGTGTGGAACTGTGGCCTGTGTCTGCGGGCCCGCCGGTGAGGCTTCGGGAAGCCGCGAGCTCAGAATCCGGGGCTCTTTGTGCTGGGTGAAGTAGGGGCCTGCGGCCCACTGGGTGCCTGTGTTGTTGGAGGAGGACGCCGGGCAGGGGCGGCGGGTTCCCTGAGACCGTGGCAGTGGAGGGTGAAAAACTGAGCGTGTGACTCGATAGGATTTTATTTTCCAGACATTCGTCCGTGACTCATGTGGCCGTGGAGTCGTGTGTGTAGGCGGATTTTGTGGATGTGTTTTTTCCTTTTCTATTTCCATATGAATGTGGCTTCGAACTACGAAGCCTGTGTGTGATTTGTGAGACTGTACCAGTGCTTCGTTTCTTTGGTTCTGGTCATAGTAAATATGTTTTTCTATTAGACATCAGTAGCCCCAACACGTTGTTTTAGTATTTGTTTCAAATTGTATTTTCGTGTATTCGCCATATTTTGTGTGCTTAGTAACTTCATGCTCCTTGCCCCCCACTCCCAGCCCCAATTCAAAATAAAGAAAAGCTCCAAGAAAACAAGAATCATTCATACTTCCACCAGCCACTATCAAATTTTATTTCCCATCTTTTCATTCCCCGTGAATATATTTATATATGCACAGTGGCTTGAAAGTTGGAAACACACTGTACATACAATGGTGCAGTCTACCTATGGCATTTAACAATGTGCAATTAATATTTTTACATTTAAACAATTACACATCTGTGTGATCATTTAACAGGTTTTTTATGGTATACATGTTAATGAATTTACTCTTGTTGATGCGTAATTTGGCTCTTTTCAACTTCTTGCCATTGTAAAGAACGTGTTTATTAGCAACTGTTTGGCACATGTTATGATACACTTTATTAATTTTCGGGGGTAGGCTCTTAGAAGTGGAACTGATCAGTTGAAGTGTATGTGCTTATGAAAGACTACCTACATTTGTGCTAAGTCGCTTCAGTCATTTCCTGACTCTGTGCAATCCTTTGGACTGCAGCCTGCCAGGCTTTTCTGTCCATGGATTCTCCAGGCAAGAATACTGGAGTGGGTTACCATGCCCTCCTCCAGTGGGTCTTCCCAACCTGGGGATCGAACCTGTGTCTCTTAGCTCTACCTGCATTGGCTGGTGGATTCTTTACCACTAGCGACACCTGGAAAGTGCAAAGACTCCCTAATTATATCCAATTATTCTCTGGTAAAGTTCCATCTAATCTACAGTATTATTGGCATAGTATTAGATTGCCTATATTTATACACCCTTGATAACAATAGTTATCATTAATATTAGTAATCTTTGTTAACCTCATAGATGTAAAATTATTCCTTTAATTTGCAGTTATTTGATTACTATTGTAGTCAACCATTTTAAAAATAATTTTTTGTGAATTATGTGTTTTCTAAGTTATTTTTCTAAAGCAGTGTTCTATTTCCAAATTTCTTTTCCAGGTTCTTCAGGTATTATGGATTTATTCATTCATCTACTCACCATTTATTGAATGCTGCATGTGACAGGAGTTAAAAGATGCTTGGGATATAGCATTGAACAAAGTAGACAGACTCTGCTATCATGGTACTTAAATTGTTGTGGGTCGGATAATAAGTGAGGTAAGTAAATTTAATATAACATACATTACATAATGAAAAATTCTAAGAAGTAAAGAAGGAGAATATATAGAATTAGGGATAGGACTTTTAGGCGGGGTAGCTAGAAATGCATCCTGAAAATGTAATAGTAAAGATATGAAGGAAATTAGGAGCTAATTGACTTTCCTCGTGGCTCAGATGGTAAAGCGTCTGTCTACAATGCAGGAGACCCGGGTTCGATCCCTGGGTTGGGAAGATCCCCTGGGGAAGGAAATGGCAATCCACTCCAGGACTATTGCCTGGAAAATCCCATGGACAGAAGAGCCTAGTAGGCTACAGTCCATGGGGTTGCAAAGAGTCGAACACGACTGAGTGACTTCACTTCACTTCACTTCAGGAGCTAATTATGCACAGCACATGTATATAATTTAGGGAAGAGGGAACACCAGTTAGTAAAGCCCAGGTGGAAATATGCCTGTTACCAAGAGACTGCTGCTGCTGCTAAGTCACTTCAGTTGTGTCCGACTCTGTGCGACCCCATAGACAGCAGCCCACCAGGCTCCGCCATCCCTGGGATTCTCCAGGCAAGAACACTGGAGTGGGTTGCCATTTCCTTCTCCAATGCATGAAAGTGAAAAGTGAAAGTGAAGTCACTCAGTCGTGTCTGACTCTTCTTGACCCCTACCAGGGGAGCCTACCAGGCTCCTCCGTCCATGGGATTTTCCAGGCAAGAGTACTGGAAAGGGGTGCCATTGCCTTCTCTGACCAAGAGGCTAAGGTGGCTGAAATAGAGCAGATAAGAGGGAGAGTAGTGAGAGATGAGAGAAGAAAGGTGATTGAAGGGCCAGAGGCCAGATCAGGTTGGTCCTTGTGGGCCATGTTAATGATCTTGACTTTTACTCAGAATGAGGTGGGAAGTTGTGGGAGAGTTTTGAACATGTGATTTTATCTGCTTATGATTTAAGAGGATTGCTTTGGTTGGTCTGATGAGAGGATTAGGGGAAGAAGATAAGGACAAGGGAAGAAGTGGAAAGACTAATTAATTAGGAAACTATTGCATTAATCTAGGGAAAAGATGTTAGTGACCTGGACGAGAGTAGTAAAAATGGTGAGAAGTAGTCATGTATGGCAATTTGCTGATAGAACTGATGTGGTGTATAAGTATGACAGGATGACAGTATTTTTTAATCTGAGCAACTTGAAGATTGGAGTTATTACCTGAGGAGGGAAAGGGTAGGAAAAACCTGGGGCATAGGGAAATAGTGAGATTTCAGTTTGGAATATTATATGTGAAGTATGAGGTGCCCATTGAGTATTTAGGTGGAAATATTAAGTTGGCAGTGGGATACACAAGTGTACAGTTCTAAAGAAAGGTCTCAGATTGGAGACATACACTTCTCAGTTATTAGCATGTAGATGATGCACACGTGCGTGCATGTGTGCTCAGTCATCTCCAACTCTTTGTGACCCCGTGGACTATAACCCACCAGGCTCCTTTGTCCATGGAATTTTCCAGGCAAGAATACTGGAGTGGGTTGCAATTTCCTACTTTTGGGGCTATTCCTGACCCAGGGATTGAACTCCTGTTGCTCCTGCATTGGCAGGCAGATTCCCAGGCATTATACCGCCTGGGAAGCCCCTTTTAGGTGATATTTACAACGAGACTGGATGAGATCACGTTGTAGGGTAGATGGAAAATGATAGAGGTAAAGGACTAATCTTTGGGTCACTTCAACATGACAAAGTCTGGGAAATGAGGAGGAATCAGCAAAAGAGACTGAAAGGGACCAGCTAGAATGATTGAGAGAGAACTCGGTGATATCCTGGAAACCGAGGGAAGAATATGTTTTAATGAAAATTGTGTCAGATGCTGCTGATAGCCCAAGCAAAAGAGGACTAAGAAAGTAATGTTGAATTTAGCAACATGAAAATTGTTGATCACCCTGCAAACCAGTTTCAGTGGAATAAGGACCTATAGAGAAAACTGGACAAGAAAAATTGGTGATAACAAGTATAAACAACACTTTTTTTCCCTTAATGGAAGGAGTGAAATGAAGTGGTAGGTGGAGTTAAGAGATAAATAATAACCCTGTTCATATACTGAGTGAAATGATTCAACAGAGAGAGAAACTTGATAAAGGAGGAAAGGGGAGAAATGCTATAGACATGTCCTTAAATGGAAGAACAAATGTTAGGGTCTGAGGATAAAGGAAAAGAATAAAATAATCACTTAGGAGAGTGGGACAAAGAATAGAGAAATATAATATGATCTCGAAACAGCATTGAAGACCCACTTGCTGTTAGTTTTCATGAATTTAAATTGAGCCTATTCCACGTGGTTGTTTGATTTTTTTCCTCCTGCACTGTTCGTATACATGGTTGTCGCCACAGATAGGGGAGGGGAGAATAAAATTTAACCAGAGTTGTTGGTTTCATGAAGTAAGAAAGAATGATGTGAGAGAAAGGGGCAAGGGAGTCTAAGTTAGCAAGAATTAATTATACTAATTGACCGTGGCTTCAAGGCCAGGTTAAGTAGAAAAGTGGTGGGAAGAGGGTGAGGGAAAATGAAAAACTGTAGAATGAAGAAATGGAAGTTCCTGGTGGTGGTGAAAAGTGGTTGAGTTGAAATGCGAGAGGAAATAAGGTGGAAAGACAAGGATATTTTTCCCTTTAGTTGCCAAATGTTCAAAATAGGACAATCCCTCTTTTTATCACCATATTTGTTTTAGAAAGTGTGGAATATTGTTAGCTATATTTCAGTAGGGATTACAAAATGGTGATATTCAAATCCTATCATTCTTTCTTCATTTACTAGCTGGAATATTTTCCTAAGGTAAAAATGTCTGTCATCAATTCTGATTACTTTAAGATACAGTTTGCATTTATAAGAATTTGTTGTTTTCTGTGTAAATATTTAAGTCAATAATTGTAGTAGCTGATGTAAAGTATGCTTGTGTATCTATGCATGCATAACTGCTAGGTTGCTTCAGTCATGTCCAACTCTTTGCGACCCATAGGCCGCCAGCCTCCTCTGTCCATGAGATTCTCCAGGCAAGAACATTGGAGTACGTTGCCATGCCCTCCTCCAGGGGACTATCCTGACCCAGGGATCGAACCTGAGTCTCTTATATCTCTTGGATTGGCAGGCAGGTTCTTCACCACTAGTGCCACCTGGGAAGCCCCTTCTCTGATACAGACCTATTGATAAGTTCATGGGGCATCTCCTACATATGCACTCCTATTCTTATTCACCAAATGTGCTTCAGCTCTCCATGATGTAGTAGTCATCTTTATAGCTATCAGCATCTTTGGGAAATGTATATTCTTGGCCTTTCTGATGACTCCAAGTATCATTTTGCTACAGAGTAACCTTTAATCTGCCTTGTGGGTACAGGTTTCTCAAACCACAAAGCAAATCTTGTCTAAGGTTTTTATTCTCTTTTATTCTCTTTTTCAGCTCTGCCTTCTCAGGCCCAGTCCATTCCCAGAAAGAAGAGGAAATGAATGAATTCCAGGTAAATTTTAAATAGCATATTTGTTCCCTGCCTTATTTAACAGAGCAGTATAAGAGAATTGTAGTAATCCATACACTAAACTGGAAAATCCTATACAGATAAAACATATTTTCAGAGGAAACAGAGTTGGAAGATTAAGACCAGGAAAGTTAAAATATGATTATGCAGAAATGTATTCACTTAGAGAGATTAAAGTTGGGGTTCAGTTTTGAATTTCATTCAGTTCAGTTCAGTGGCTCAGTCGTGTCCGACTCTTTGCGATCCCATGAATCGCAGCACGCCAGGCCTCCCTGTCCATCACCAACTCCCGGAGTTCACTCAGACTCACGTCCATCGAGTCCGTGATGCCATCCAGTCATCTCATCCTCGGTCATCCCCTTCTCCTCCTGCCCCCAATCCCTCCCAGCATCAGAGTCTTTTCCAATGAGTCAACTCTTCGCATGGGGTGGCCAAAATACCAGAGTTTCAGCTTTAGCATCATTGCTTCCAAAGAAATCCCAGGGTTGATCTCCTTCAGAATGGACTGGCTGGATCTCCTTGCAGTCCAAGGGACTCTCAAGAGTCCTCCAACACCACAGTTCAAAAGCATCAATTCTTTGGCGCTCAGCCTTCTTCACAGTCCAACTCTCATATCCATACATGACCACAGGAAAAACCATAGCCTTGACTAGGCGGACCTTAGTCGGCAAAGTAATGTCTCTG
>SJYX01017828.1:168441-281903 GCA_006410675.1 Oreotragus oreotragus
TAGTGATGCTTTCTAAGGCCCACTTGACTTCACATTCCAAGATGTCTGGCTCTAGATTAGTGATCACATCCTCATGATTATCTGGGTCATGAAGATCTTTTCTGTACAGTTCTTCTGTGTATTCTTGCCACCTCTTCTTAATATCTTCTGCTTCTGTTAGGTCCATACCATTTCTGTCCTTTATCGAGCCCATCTTTGCATGAAATGTTCCCTTAATATCTCTAATTTTCTTGAAGAGATCTCTAGTCTTTCCCATTCTGTTGTTTTCCTCTATTTCTCTGCATTGATCGCTGAAGAAGGCTTTCTTATCTCTTCTTGCTGTTCTTAGGAACTCTGCATTCAGATGCTTATATCTTTGCTTTTCTCCTTTGCTTTTCGCTTCTCTTCTTTACTATAGGTAAACAAGAGCAGAAATTCATTATATATTTAAGTAAGTTTTTCATTGGCACCTAGGTCAATGAATATATTATATATAGGGAGACTTTCTGTAGTTGGTAAAACAGCTTTTCTGATAGTCTGAGGTTTTCTTTATAATTAAAAAAAAAAAATCTTGGCTGTGCTGCATGGCTTCCAGGATCTCAGTTCCCTGACCAGAGACTGAACCCAGGCCACAGCAGTGAAAGTGCTGAATCCTAACCACTAGACCACCAAGGAGGTGGTCTGTTTTGATCAGGGATAAAGCAAAGATTATATGTTAAAATATCCCAGCATTGGAAATAACACAAATCAACATCAACAGAAAAAGAGATAGTATTTCATGCAGTGGGATAGTACACACACACACACACCAAAACAGAGTACTGTAACTTATAATATGGATAATCTGACAAACATGTGACATGAAAGAAGCCAGATAAGAGTACATTCTGTGTGGTACCTTTTATATGAAGTTTGAAAACTGAGAAAACTAGTCTCAGTGTTAGAAAATAGTGGTTACTGAGCAAGTATTTACTGGGCCAGGATATGAGGGAATCTTCTAGTATGCTGAAAATGTTCTATATTTTGATCTGAGTGATGGGTATACAAATATGTAAATGTATAAAAATGTCTCAGTTTGTACATTTAAGATTAGTGCATTTTACCACATTATTCTAGGTATGCCATACCTCATTTTAAAATAAAAAACAGACTATCTGAAGAAATAGATGGGATGTGCCTTTCAAATGACCCTATATAATTATCTTTTTCCATGTATGTTTTGCTGCTATTTGGCCACAATCTAAAGTAATCATTTATGGTGAATTCTTATGCTTTCAATCTACTAGAATGTGAACAGAGTAAAAGTTTTATTTGGTTTACTGCTCTATCTACTGGAGAAGGCAATGGCACCCCATTCCAGTACTCCTGCCTGGAAAATCCCATGGATGAAGGAGCCTGGAAGGCTGCAGTCTATGGGGTCGCTGAGGGTCGGACACGACTGAGTAACTTCACTTTAACTTTTCACTTTCATGCATTGGAGAAGGACATGACAGCCCACTCCAGTGTTCTTGCCTGGAGAATCCCAAGGACGGGGGAGCCTGGTGGGCTGCTGTCTATGGGGTCACACAGAGTCAGACACGACTGAAGTGACTTAGCAGCAGCAACAGCTGTATCTACAGCCCCTAGAACAATGCTTGGTATACCTGGTTTGTGAATGTGGTTGTAATGAATCCATGGTTCCTTATTTCTTCATTTTACCCTTAGTGTAAGTAATGTCTATTTCCTCTTCAAGGACATTTCCTCAGAACTTCATCCTTTTTCTTCAGACTTCCTTTGGAATCTCTCTTTCAGATTTTATCCTGTACTCTTAGCTACTAAACATATTTCAATTTACTGCCTTTTCACTCTCAGCTCAAAGATTTGCTTTACTGAAACATACCTTTCGTTGACCAAGTGCCCCTATCTCGTAGCTTCTCTGTATGTCTAGTTTTACCCTCAGTTAATTTTCAAAGTGAACACATGTGTGTAGCCAGCATAAGCACTGGATCAAGAAATAGAATATTACCCTAACACCCACTGGATTCCTTCTGCACCTTTCCAAGTTATTACCCCTACTCCAGGGGTAACCACTGTTTAGTGTATATCACTATAGATTATTTCTGCATATTTTTAAACTCTTTGTAACCTATGTACTTGATGTCTGACTTCTTTTGTTTAATATTTTGTCAGATTTATGTTGAATTGCTGCATGTAAGCTGTAGTTCACTCAACTTTATTATTGAATAATTATATATTATTCAATTATATGAATAAACCATAATTTTATATATCCATTCTATTATTGATTGGCATTTAGGTAATTTTTATTTGGGAATAATTAAAATATTGTTCCTGTGAACTTTCTATTAGATTTTTGTTGCACATATGTGCATATCTCTTTCTATCAAAGCAGGACTGCTGAGTCATAAGTTATGTGTAAGATTACCTTTTATTGATACTGCCAAACAGTTTTCCAAAGTGGTTGTCCAAAATTATTACTCTAAACAGTGTATGAGAGTTCTCAGTTACTCCAAGACAACAACATCTTGAGTGTATTTTCTGTGGTCACTAGCTTGTTTTTTGGTATAATGTGAAACTCATAGGTAGTAAAACAGAAGCTCAACTAAATTTGAGTACATAAAAATTACATTCTCCTGTTGATACAATCACCATAAATAAAGTAAATTTGCAAAACCTAACAACAATTTTAGTAATACATATGGCAGACCAAATCTGTTATTTAAATATTTACAAACTAAATTAAAATCCAATAGAAAAATGCATATAATACATGAAAAAAAATCCACAATTGAAAAAATAAAAAAAGAACAAATGCCCAGTAAAAACTGTAAATAATAATATCTATTGTTAATCAAAGTTTTACATAGATTACCTTATATAGTCTTCATAAAGAGTCTTTCTTTCCTATTTGTTTATGTTTTCATTTATTTCCCTCAACTAGTATGTAAGTTCCAGGAGGACAAACTTATGTCTATCTTCCAGCTATAACCTTGGACTCTAAACCAGTGCTGGGCATATCTAGTAACTCAGTAACTTCCTGAATAAAAAACTATAACTCTAGGGCTCAAATATGAATTATTTTCTCATTCTCTTTAGTGGTAGTTAATATTCATAATGAAAACCTCAAGTACCATGAGATCCTCAAATAGTCTCTGAGCTATCAAAAAACAAACAAAAAAAAAGGTTCAGTTGTTTAATTCTCTGGTTCTACCACTTTAACATATAGAAGAAATAGAAGAGCTGAGATTTTGTGGTATTGCAGAGACTGAATCAAATGAACTTGTTGATACATTGTACCTAGGTGTTCTAGAAGAGTTATGAATCAAAATATATGCTACAGTTCCATTTTTGGAAAAAGGGGGTTAGTGTTGTTATTAAGAAAAGTAAGAAAGTTAATGGCAAAAACTGCTGAGTATTACGTCTCACAAACCTAATATGGAATAGGTATATGTTACCTGAAATAGTGAACTATTGATGGCAAACTACTAACTGGATTCTAAGTGGTAAATAAACATGATAATGAGAAAAGCAAAATTTTCTGTTAGAAAAGATTATTTTTACAGTCTGTCATAAAATCCAGGATTCGTGAAAGAATCTCATCGTCTTTGGATGAAAACTCCATACATGAGACACTGTGTGTGCGTGCTCAGTTGTGTCTGACTCTGCGACCCCATGGACACTATAGCCCTCTGGACTCCTCTGTCCACGGAATTTTCCAGGCAAGAATACTGGATTGGGTTGCCATTTCCTTCTTCATATACATTATTTTTTAAATATTCTTTTCTGTTATGGTTTATCGCAGGAGATTGGATATAGATTCCTGTGCTGTATATAGTAGGATCTTGCTGTTTATCCATTCTAAGTGTAATAGTTTGCATCTGCTATCCCCAAACTCTTTGTCCATCCTTCTTCCTCCCCTGCTACTCCTTGACAACCACAGGTCTGTTCTCTATCAGTGAGTCTGTTTCTGTTTTGTAGATAAGTTTATTTGTGCCATATTTTAGATTCCATGTATAAGTGGCTTCCTATGGTATTTGCCTTTCTCTTTCTGACTTAGTATGATAATCTCTAATTGCATCCATGGTGTTGCATGCAAGTGGCATTATTTTATTCTTTTTTATGCATGAGTAGTATTCCATTGACTGTGTACCATATCTTCTACCTATTCATCCAAGACAGTAAGCTTTAAACAAACAAAAAGAATTTTACTTTAAAATGACAATTAGTGCATTAGATAATAAAGATAAATGGTTAGGACTACTTCTGCATCAAACTGCAGAAAATTTACTATAAGGAATACTGTGAAAAATAAGAAGAAACATATCAGTAGGAAACTTTCATTGATCTGTCTTAGTTCATGATAGACACATAGACAACAAAATGAACGTAACTACCAATAATAATTTGATAGAGCTAATTGATTGTCATAGCTTATAGCCTGGAAACAATTAATATCCCCTTTTTAGATATGGAAAAACTAAAAGACTGACCATATATTAGGCCCAAATTCAATAAATTTCAAAATACAAACTATATATTCCACAATGCAATTACATAGGAAGTTAATGATAAAACTTCAGAAAGAAAACACTTCCACATGGAAACTTTAAAACTAGCATAAGGAACTTAGGATCAAGAAAGACAGAATTTAAGATCATGGTTCAGGCCCTAATATCCTAACCATACTTAATCTTAAGCTAGAAAAATAGCCAGTAGTGGCTTGAAAATGGGATGGTCTCAGCATGAGTGCAGTAGTAGAACTAAAGATAGAGAAGCTGGAGATTGTTCATCAATGATGCTTCTCATAGCTGGTTCTCCTGAAGGGGATCTAGGAGCATTTTTCATGGCTGCCAGAAAAATAGCACTTTGAAAAGTTCTCTTTCTGGCATGAGCATTTATCTGTCTTAATAGATTTACTTAGTGTTATTGACTGTCTCTGACAGAAATCTTACATAACAGTTGCTTAAACAGGACAGAATTTTGTCTTTGTAGGAATTAAGAACCTTAAAACAAAAAACAAAAACACTTGTCCTGTATCTCTAAGGCACAGGGAACCAGGATTCCTCTATATCATTTTCTATGTATTGACCAGCATCTTCCCATTACCCCCGCCTCTCAGCCCCTGGCAACCACCATTCTATTCCCTATTTCTATAATTTGACTTTTTGAGATTCTACATTTCTTTTCCATGGGGATGGTCTTGATCCCTGTCTCCTGTACAATGTCACGAACCTCATTCCANTGCCACCTCTTCTTAATATCTTCTGCTTCTGTTAGGTCCATACCATTTCTGTCCTTTATCGAGCCCTTTTTTGCATGAAATGTTCTCTTGGTAGCTCTAATTTTCTTGAAGACATCTCTAGTCTTTCCCATTCTGTTCTTTTCCTCTATTTCTTTGCATTGATCACTGAAGAAGGCTTTTTTATCTCTTCTTGCTATTCTTTCGAACTCTGCATTCAGATGCTTATATCTTTCTTTTTCTTCTTTGCTTTTTCCTCTCTTCTTTTCACAGCTTTTGTAAGGCCTCCCCAGACAGCCATTTTGCTTTTTTGCATTTCTTTTCCATGGAGATGGCCTTGATCCCTGTCTCCTGTACAATGTCACGATCCTCGTTCCATAGTTCATCAGGCACTCTATCTATCAGATCTAGGCCCTTAAATCTATTTCTAACTTCCACTGTATAATCATAAGGGATTTGATTTAGGTCATACCTGAATGGTAGTGGTTTTCTGTACTTTCTTCAATTTAAGTCTGAATTTGGTAATAAGGAGTTCACGATCTGAGCCACAGTTAGCTCCTGGTCCTGTTTTTGTTGATTCTATAGAGCTTCTCCATCTTTTGCTGCAAAGAATATAATCAATCTGATTTCGGTGTTGACCATCTGGTACTGTCCATGTGTAGAGTCTTCTCTTGTGTTGCTGGAAGAGGGTGTTTGCTATGACCAGTGCATTTTCTTGGCAAAACTCTATTAGTCTTTGCCCTGCTTCATTCCGCATTCCAAGGCTAAATTTGCCTGTTACTCCAGGTGTTTCTTGACTTCCTACTTTAGCATTCCAGTCCCCTATAATGAAAAGGACATCTTTTTTGGGTGTTAGTTCTAAAGGGTCTTGTAAGTCTTCATAGAAGATCAACTAAAGGGCTTCTGGTAGAAGAAAAGAGAATAGAACAAAAAGTGTGATTGAGCAGAGAACATAAATTATGCAAAAGAGAAGAGAAAGTGTAAGAATGTATAAATAGAGAGATGAAAGAAAGATGATGAGGTAAGTACGTACCATGTGTGACACACATACTCACAAATCTCTCTCTCTCTTTCTCTCATCCCCTCTTTCTCCCTCTCTCTCTCATGCGTGCACATAACATATTCCATGAGCAAAAACAAAGATTTTAAAAATATGTTTTCATGTTTTTTGGTGGGGTTTTGAACAATTTTAATAAAGACTTAAGTTGATTAGATTTTTAAATAAAATTTAATCTAATACTGTTTAGGCAACTCAGTTTTCTTCAGGTTACAGATAAGACTGAGTCACTGATTTGATTTGAATTTTGAGAAACAGGTGATCATTAGGGGTAATACTCAGTTTTCTTAAATAATTATCTTTTGCTGAGAAAAATAAGAAAATATTTGAAAAGTTTTCTTTCTGTCTCTCACTCCTACATTTTAATTTCCTTGTGTGTGTGTGTGTGTGTGTGTGTGTACTCACATCTGTTTCTTATACACATCTAGATGTGTATAAGAGACAGATTTAATCTAATACTGTTTAGGCAACTCAGTTTTCTTCAGGTTACAGATAAGACTGAGTCACTGATTTGATTTGAATTTTGAGAAACAGGTGATCATTAGGGGTAATACTCAGTTTTCTTAAATAATTATCTTTTGCTGAGAAAAATAAGAAAATATTTGAAAAGTTTTCTTTCTGTCTCTCACTCCTACATTTTAATTTCCTTGTGTGTGTGTGTGTGTGTGTGTGTGTTTGTGATTTGTATTAGAATAACTGTAACTATGTGTTTTGTCTAGAGATTTTGAATATAGTACCTTCTCACAATGATTTCACTTTGCATTTTTTTCTTATTTAATCACCAAATTGCTTTTCACTACACTATATCAGGCAAATTTGAGGATTTCTGTTCAGAAATATAATAGTTTCTCTGATTGCATTGTTATTTCTTCATGTCCTTTATTTAAACACTTTTTTTTTCCCTAAGACATTGTCTTCATTTGTTATCTTCTAATCATTTGCCGGGCCTCAGTAAATTTCAGTGACAGTTTCATGACCGCATTTACATCATGCTTATGTCATATTTCAAATGCATTCTATAGACAGTAAGAATTCAGTGTGTTGGTATAGATGACCACCCTTTTTTATTTCTTTTTTATTCTATTTCTTATTAGTTTATTTTTTTCTTTCTTTCAACAAAATTTAATGTTTTCTATGTATTAAATATTATCTAGTAACTAACATTATGAAAATGGCCAGTTTCTTTTCGTGTATTATCATCCTAATCAGAAAGGAAGAGATAGAAAATAAGCATGGAAAGAGTGGATGAAAATACATGCTATTCAGATGAATAAAATAGGTTGATATCATTGTGACTTGAAAGCTACTTTAGCTTTCCAGGGAGGTGACATTTAAGATGATAATGGAATAAGAGGCCATATAAAACCCTGTGAAGGTCAGGAGGGATAACATTCCAGATAGGGGAGATTGGCCAAAGGCAAGAATGAGTTTGGATTGTGTAAGGAAGAAAAAAAAAAAAGAACCAAAATGACTGAATCCTAATGGGAAGAGGAAAAGAGATTAGAGATGAGAGTCAGCACATTGAGAGCTTTGTGGGCCAGGGTCAGGGTTGAATATTTGCACAAATGAAATGGTACATCCTGGGAACAGTGTGAGCAGGCAAGTGGTATAATCTGGATTATACTTTTTGAAAGTCCATGCAGTGGTCTTTTGGAATATGAATTGAATATGGAAATGTGAAGAAGCTGGAGGCCAGTAGATATTTATTCTGATAGTTTTGGTAAAAGATATTAATCCTTCAATTAAAATGACAGTGGATGTTTAGAGGAGTGAACCAACTCAAGAAACACTTTGAAGGAGCAATTGATGAGACTTGTTAGAGAGTGCATGGTAGGCTGAGTAAAAGAGAAGTAACAAGGATGATACTCATGTTCTCTACTTGAACAACTGAGCAGATGGAAGGTTTTTCTTTTTTCTTTTTTTCCTGAAAAATCTGTTTTTTTTCCCCATAAAAAATTAGGAATTGCCTTTTTCTGTTTTGGCCAGATTAATTTTGGGATAGCTGCTAGCCATTCACGTAGAACTTTAAAATATTAAATAATCTAAACTGGTGTTTAAGGAAAGCCTAGGATAGAGAGTCAGTTCAATTCAGTTCAGTTCAGTCACTCAGTCATGACCGACTCTTTGTGACCCCATGAATCACAGCACGCCAGGCCTCCCTGTCCATCACCATCTCCTGGAATTCACTCAGACTCATGTTCATCGAGTCTGTGATGCCATCCAGCCATCTCATCCTCTGTCGTCCCCTACTCCTCCTGCCCCCAATCCTTCCCAGCATCAGAGTCTTTTCCAGTGAGTCAACTCTTCGCATGAAAGCACTGGAGTTTCAGCTTTAGCATCATTCCTTCCAAAGAAATCCCAGGGCTGATCTCCTTCAGAATGGACTGGTTGGATCTCCAGATTAGGTATTTGCAAATTGCTATATGGAAGCAAACTGGAGCTATGAGAATAGGAAGATCAAGCGGATATGCTGGAAGAGTGAATGGAGATGAGGGACGTGTCAGGGATAGATCCTAGAGTTTACCAACTTTAAAATATCAAAAAGAGGCACAGAATCATGGAGAAATAGGCACTAAGGAGGTAAAAGAAAACCCTAATAAGAGGATAATGTGTCCCCATTATGGAAGCTGAAGAAGATGATATTTTAAAGAGGAGAGATCTTTTAATAGTAGATCCTTACTGATAGATAAATAATATACATCAGTGCATGCCCCATGAGACATGTTCTAAACGGACTAATATCTTTATGGGAAAACTGTATAGTATTTGCTCATGTATACTAAATAATTTTTTTTCAGGACTCTAGCTCTCTTCCATTGATGGTTTAATAATTTTTTTTTCCCCTTGTTCATCAAAATCAGGTACAAGATAATCCTCAGGACAGTAATTCTGCTCAGGGTAATAAAGACTCTTCCCAGTTTCTCTCTCTCTCTCTTTTTTTTTTTTTCTTTTTTCTGATTTGTGCTCCTAGGCAAATCAGCAATGAAGAGCAGCTGGTAGCATATCAGTAGAGATTATAAGTATCTGCTTAGGCCTCATAGGGATTACAAGATTTGGAGTCAGAATTGGAATCGAGTCTCATTTCTGACACTTCCTATGAACCTTGGGGTCAAACTACCATACCTCTCTAAGATGAGGCTCTTAACTGTGAAGTAAGGTCAAGAAAACCTACTTCCTAGGACACATGTGAAGCTAAAACAAGATCATAAATGGTAAATGCTTAGCACAGTGCCTGGCACATGGTAAGTGCTTCATAAATGTCAGCTACTACCAATAAAAATTATGGCTGTGATTGCAAAACTGATTCATGAAAGGAGAAAAGAATAAGAACTGGACAAGAGAAGCAGGAAGATTCTGTGGAAGGAGGAATGATGTGGGCAAACAGGGCAACAGGGTAGAAGAATCTGTTTTGAATCAAACAGAGTTTACTCGAAGAGCCAACTAGCAATCTCATTTAGTTACATTTTCATTTCCCAGTGAAACCACACAAGAGGCATGGGTTTGCCTCCAAAATTTCAGAAGAAAACTCCTGGTAAAAGTCATTTCTCATGGGATTAAAGAGTGCTTACTGAGTAGCCAGCCTTCCTCAGGTTGTCTGTGCCGTATTTACAGGTCATCTGTGGCTGTCCACATTCTCTCACAACGTGTTTCATTCGCAGTTTTAATTTAATTCTCTTTCCTTTCTCCTCTTTTCCTCTCCACATTGTCTAAGTGCTAATAATAATAATTCAATTTAATAACATCTATCCTCAAAGAGTACTCAAGCCCATCCAGTCCTCAAGGACACCTAACCCTTCCCGAGCTCACCTCTCAGCTTCTTTATCACACTTGAAGCACATCATAAACTACATCTTCCCCAGACCTTGTCATAAAGGGTGAGGCTAGCATTGCAGGAATGAAGTCAGGAAATATAACCTTGAACTGGTTTATCTCCTCTCCTCCCTGCCTTCTCCTCCTCTCTGCCTTTCCTCTTCTCTTTGACCAGTACTTTTCCTTCACAGCCAGAAAGGAGAAAAACTTAAACTCCTGTTCCCAGTGGGGCTTCCCGGAATGACTCACTTTCTGTTTGGCAATTGAAGGCTGATCTAATGTGAAGGATGCTCGGCATTGATAGCTGCCTCGACAGTCATTAATTTGCTAATAGAAATTGCTTTTTGATGATGCAGGTCAGGATGATGGCCTCTAGTTTGTGGATAAAGAAATTGAAACATGAAATGTTAAATGTCTTCTATGCAGTGACAGTGCTGAGAATAAGTGAGAGAAAGGACCCACTTATCTAGCATTCAGTTCCCTGAAAACTTTAGTTTTTGAAATATAGGAAAAGAAAAGGAAAAAGTGAACATAACATTTATGAACAGCCAAAATAACTATAAAAATGTGTGCTTAGAAGCACCTGTGCACTTTACTCACAGAATTGTGCTAGATTAATTTATTGTGAGCTGACACACAATTTTAACAACATTGCACACTTCGCCTCCAAATATATTTAAAAAAAATTAAAGCCAGAGATGACTTCAAATAATTGTTGAAAATTATAGGATGGACATTATTGTTGTTAAATGTTTATTTTCATTAGCTGGATCATTCTTTTGGCCACATTATGGATGAGAAAACTAGGATTCTGAGAAGTTATATCATGTAAATAAGGTCGCAGAGAAGGTTGAAAACACAAAATGTAACTTCTGTATATATAGCATCCTAATCCACCTGTCTGAAAATGAAAAATATATTATCTAGTACATAAAATTGCTTT
Organism: Oreotragus oreotragus; assembly: GCA_006410675.1. NCBI lineage: Eukaryota > Metazoa > Chordata > Mammalia > Artiodactyla > Bovidae > Oreotragus > Oreotragus oreotragus. Next base: position 179,470 of record SJYX01017828.1, read on the forward strand.
GAGTTCATGTGTAGATGTATAATACAGAGTTATGGAAAGGTAAATAGAAAAGGTAAATAGTGTTTTGCAGAAATTCCTAAGAAGGGCACGTAGGCTGTCATCAGTATCTCAGTGAAGGTTAATTGACAGCCAGTGAGAGACTGGGCAAATTGGGCTAATATAGGCAGTGTTCCCAATCACCACAGGGCACTGAAGCCTCTGCTCTGAGACTACACATTTTCATTATTTTCTTTTTTAGTGGACTCCAATCCACTAGACTGTATAAGTCCAATACACTAGACTGTAGACATTAGATTGTGTAATACTTGGTGTCACTCTGTCTTGGCATTCTTCTGCAGTAGGGCATGATGTTCTCAGTCCGCTGATGAGTACACTCTACTTAGCCTTCCAGGAATATGGAAGAAGTGACATCACATGGGTGGCAAATTGGGAACTAGCTACTGGAGTCTTCAGCACTTTAACATTTTCTCCTCTCAATTGCACTGATCTCTCTATTCGTGATTTCTACCTCTGGAGATCCTATGTTGCTTTGCTTCCTATTATCAAATACTGTATGGACAATGTACCTGACAACTTTTGCTAACAACAAATCTATCCTCACTGAAAGGAAGCTGATCATAATTCGTTTTTAGAACAAGGAGCGAGTGTATCTGTGTATTTTGTAGTGAAGGCTGTGCTACTATGATAAGCAGTTCAGTTCTCCTCGTCCCTTTAAAGGAAAAGTACTATTTCTTCCAGGTTATGGGAATGTTGGCAGCTGATAGCTCTCAGGTGTGTTCTTATATGGGAATCTCCTTGACCTGAAGAGAGTCACCTTGACAAAGGTCACACTCTCTTATGAGAGCACCCCACATTCAGCAACCTGTTCACATAAGGATATAAGCCAGTGAAACAATGACTTCCTTGACCCCATATGGAAGGACTCTGAAAGGCCATCCCAGGTCAAGAGCTCATAGAACTGTCCTAATGCTTTTGTTGTATAAGCAACAAAGTGTTCTTCTTTTTATACCTAATTTTGCACCCTTTTGTCTCTCATAAGAGTAGTTTCTAGAATACTAGAATTAAAATATCTTCAGATATAGGTTTGCTTTTCTTACCTGGCAGACCTGATTCATCATTTATATCTCAAAACCTGCTTCCCACATTGGTCTTAGTACAAAAATAAAGGACAGTATCCTGTAAAACTCTGCATTAGACTAAGGGGTCCTATTTAGAACAAAGAAGGTGTGGCAACATGTACATAACTGTGGATGAGATTGGTTAGGCCTATCATTTCCATGCCCTCCAGATGACGCCACACTGCTAGAACAAGTCACCACTAGGGCTCCAGCTTGGTGATATGCCCTGTGAGGAAGATGTTTCCATCTTCTAGGATACATCAAGGATTCCAGTAGTTTATATCATGAGTCTGGAATTCAAGATGAAGAGCTGGGAGGGAACCACTTACTATCAGTTTCAGTGCCTTGAGAAACGTGTGCTTCTCATCTTCAAAAATTGGGGCTATGCAAGCTTAGAGATCCTAGTTCCCAAAAGGGGGAGTCTTCTAACAGAGAAAAAAAGCATGACTGCTGCTACAGTTTAGGCTACAGTTCCCACCCCATCCTTTCAGCTTTATTGTTGCATAAGGCCATCAGGAAAGCAAGCCAGGGTTATGGATTCTGATTGTGAGAAAGAGACAGGGCTGCTGTTACACTATGAAGGAAAGAATGCGTTGGATACACAGGTTATTCAATTAGAAACTTCTTGATGTCACTGGGCTCAACTTTGATGAGTATCCATGACAATTCAAGACCATCAATCATGGGAGCTCTAGCTCTTCCCACTCAACTATATTTTACATTTCTTCAGGAAAAGAGGCCCATTGGAATCCTAGAGGGGCCCATTATACAAGGTGTATCTGAGTGTAACAAGGTATTAATTAGCAGAAATTATAATGGATGCTGTGGTGTGCTGCCCAGATCCCTATCCTTTAACACAGAGACCCTCACTCTTCCAGCTTCTGGGAGTCTTGGCTGTTGACAATTAGCTTAGTAGCTCTCCTAAAATTCCCCAGTGCTGAAGAGCACCATCTCACTCAAGAGTACTTTTTTTTTTTTTTATTCTCAGAGAGTTATCTAGTGACTAGTTGATGTATATCCACAACTTGTATCTTCTGAGAGCACACCCCAATAAATTTGATGCTTGCCAATCATTGTCTCAGAGTTTATTTCCAGAGGATCTCAACCTCAGCATATCTATAAATCTCTACCTATCCAAAGAAAGTTGAAGTAAAACCAAAGCAAACAAACAAAGCATAATACTTTTGCCCTCCAGAAAGAAGTTTCAACACAGAAAGTGTTTCCAAGTATCTCTGCTTTCTCAGAGGGAGAAATATTGGGGGAAAGTATTACTTTTAGGAGGTCATTAAATCATACTTATGCTTTGCTCTTCTAAGTGTAATCTAAACACTAGCAGCATCAGTGTCATCTGGGAGTTTGTCAGAAACACAGACTTCCTAACCCCATCCCAGACCTATGGAGTCTCAGTGTGCACTGTGTAAAGTCCCCAGATACTTTGTGTGTATATTCAAGTTTGAAAAGAACTGCTCTAGAATAGTAATCTTGAAGTTTTTTGGATAATACAGTCTTATAATTTAATAAATGGGCATGTACCTCTAATAGTTATATTATGTAGAGCAATATAACATTTTTATTGTTTATCATATGTATTTTATATGTGATAATATAAAACTATACAATATTTATCATTTATAATAATATTGTGTACAATTAGACTAATGTGTCATAAACATTAAAAGAGCATTCAAAAGTACAAAGAATTAAAAGAATAAGGCCCCTTCTTCCCAAGAGGGAGGGGACATATGTATACCTATGGCTGATTTATATTGATGTATGGCAGAAACCAATACAATATCATAAAGCAATTATCTTTCAAGCAAAATTTTTAAAAATTAAGGGAAAAGGAATATGAAAAAAATATTAAGGGCCATTTTTGTCCTTTTCTCCCACTCACTGATAGATTGTCACATTGTTCCACCATGGGTGTGTGTGTTCCGTATTGATGATTTCTTCTGTCTGTGCAGACACAATCCTGTGCATAGGTAGGGTCTTAGGAGGGGGGTTAATGGCAATATCAAGATTAGAAAAATTCAGAGATTGTTTTCTCTGTGGACTGGCAATGGGAAGAAAATTAGAGTGGTTTGAATAATTTTGGCATAGAGTGGTTGGCACAGAGTGATGACAGCAACTAAACATGCCCCCATCTCAAGTAAACCAGCAGATTCTGGGGACAGAGAAGCTGTCTTCTTTATTTTTCGTTCTGTGTAATTCCAGTCCAAGATGTTCCCAGGAACCTATCCTTTTTTTTTTTTTTTTAACATGGGATGCTTGCTATTTGCAGGTATCTGATTGACTTTTCAGCAGTTGCTTAGCAGGTCATTTCATTTATCAGGTAGGCAAAGGTAATGAGAATTTATCAACCCCCAGTTCAGATTCACAACTGATCTGTCACACACGTTTCTATAAATATTGTTCTTACTTACCCTGGATGCATTTACAATTAGCAGAATATTATGTACATATTCACATATTTATATACCTGCATATATATGTACACAAATAGGCATATTTTATACACACACATATAATACATATTGAGACCAAGGTTTATAGCTCTACTCCTCATTTTTCTGGCATGCTCAAATGGACCAATATTATAGTGAAGTTGCAAGTGAACTGACATCTTCAATAATAACTGCATTACTGCTGAGACTTAGGAGTTAGTATGGAACTGGTTCAGGACCCCTGGCATGGGAGCTGAGTTCCACTGTTCCACAAAGAACAAGCACCCTATAGTTTTTACTACAAGTGGAAGGGCAGCAAAATGAGCAAAATGAAGGGCAGCAAAAATATTCTAATTTGAGAAAATTAGAAACTTCTCAAAGTAATAGTCATTGTGTCAGCTGCCTTGTCAGCCTCTCTGTCAGCAAAGGAATGTTGCACAGGAATGAGAAGAAAGAAAAAAAAAAAGTCTCTTTCCAAATGCAAGATAATTAAATTATTTGAGTGAGGAACCGAAGGTCTCAGGAAGAAAAGCAAAAGGCTTTATTTTCCAACAAAGGAAGCAATGTAGGAACTGATAACCAGCAATAGTCAAGAGAGGTGAATATTCTGTGTAGTGGCCAGAAGATGTTGTTCCAGAATGTTTGAACTGCATGGCTCATGAGCAGTCATTGATGAAACATTTTCTCAAACCGAGCTTTCATTCCAAACCCTGGTAGCAATGTGTGGAGGGAACAATGTATTTCCATTCATGATTGCTGTTCAAGTTCACTCTATCAGTCCTTCTTAACTCCAAACACAGAAATGGTAAAGAACCTACAGAAAGAAAACCCATGAGAATAAAAAGCTATTAGCCAAAGTCCTTTCAGACCTGTTATTTGTGGAGACAGAAACAAGCTGTGGAATCCAGGGAACTGGCTATTATGGCATAGAAGGAAGTAGAGGGCTTCGGTCAGGATTGGGAGTCAGTCTTTCCTTAGTGCTGCAGTGGCATTTTTGTCTTTGCAGGGAAATTAAAAAATCAACTCCTATATTACTTCATGGAATTATTCTTTTGCTGAAAGCTGTATGACTAGGAGGACTTCCCTGATACCTCAGCTGGTAAAGAATTGGCCCTCAATGCAGGAGACCTCAGTTTGATTCCTGAGTCAGAAAGATTCCCTGGAGAGTATTTTGGTCATCTGATGCAAACAGATGACTCATTGGGAAAGTCCCTGATACTGGGAAAGATTTGAAGGCAGAAGGAGAAGAGGACTTCAGAGGATAAGATGGCTGGACAGCATCACCAGTGCAATGATCATGAACTTGGACAAACTCTGGGAGATGATGAGGGACAGGGAGGCCTACCTAGCATCTTACAATCCATGGGGTGATGACGGTTGGACATGACTGGGCCACTGAACAACAGCAACATAGGACGAGGAAAATAGTAGAAAGAGCCATATGACACCAAACTGAATTGAGCCAATCTTTGAGTTAATCAGCAAGATGAGCAAAATTGATGTGGAGCAAAAATAAAAACAAACCAAAACCTTCACTCTAAACGAGCATGTAAATCAAAATTCCAAAAAAATTTCTAGAACTCAAAGAGTAAATTTGCCAGGTAGCACAATTAATATTTCAAAATATTCATTACAGATTAAATGTATTTTACTATTTGACAGATACTTAAGTTTTTTAGTCTGCTGTTAGTCTTTGTTTATTATGCTAAGGATGATCAAAATATAATGACAACATGATATTTATTTGAAAAACTTATGGAAACACACAGAAAATGAAAATAAGATCAGAGGTATAGGAAAAAACAGTTTGGAAATTTGGAAGTAAAAATATATAGTCTTTTAAATAAAAATGCAATTGATATGATAACTGTAAACTAGACTTAGTAGAAAAAGTCAGTAGTTTGAAAAATAGCCTAAAGGCCAACATTTGCCATATAGGAGAGATAATTTCATAAATTATATGAAAGAAGAGTTAAAAAGAAAATATTCATGATCTCAAGGTAGGCAAAGTTTCTTCAATGTGATACCAAAATCATGTTCCATAACTAAATATACAAAAATAGATTTAGTGAATTTCATTGCATTTAAAACTTTTGCTTTGAGACAAATAAGATAATGAGAAAGCAAATTAAAGACTAGGAGAAAATACCTGCAAATCTCATATGCAGAAAGGACTTGAAAATGGAATATATTATACGGAGAACTCTCAAAACTTTATAGGCAGAACATAAACAACCCAAATATAAACTGGGCAAAAGTCTTGAGCATACACTTCACCAAGGAGTATATACAAAAGGTGAGTATATACAAAAGGTATATACAAAAGGTTGATATCTTTCCATATTGACATGGAAAGATGTCAACATCAATAGCTCATCAAGAGACAAGCAAATTAACACCATCATGAGATACTACTGTACATCAATTAGGAAAGCTTAAACAAAAATTACTAATAACAAGAGCTAGAGAGGATGTTAAGAAACTGGCAGCCATCATATGTTGCTAGTAGGAATGTACAATAGAACATGACTCTAGAAAATCATTCAGCAGTGTCTTTAAAGATATCTTTACCATATGATCCAGCTCTCCACTCCAGAGTATTTAACCTAGAGATACGAGAAAAGAAGGCATGAATATTTATAACAGTGTTATGCATAATCATCAAAAACATGGAAACAACTCAAGTTTTCTTCAGTAAGTTAAGGGATGAGTCAACTGTAGTGTGTCACTAAAAATTATTGTCAATATATTACACAAACTATTGATGTATTTAACAGCTTGGACACATCTCAAAGGCATCATACGTTTGGGAAAAAAAAAAAAGATTGCATGCTATATATTTCCATTTGTACAACATTCTGAGAGAGGAAAGACTTCAGTGACAGAGAACAGAGAAATGGCAACCTGGAATTAAAGATTTGGAAAAGAAGTGACTATAAAGGTATAATAGCATGAGGAAATTTAGGACATTGTATAACTATTATGTATCCTGATTGTGGTGGTATATGAACATGAATGTATACACCATATAAAATCACAGAAATAAAAACCAAAAATAATCAAAACTATGTTAATTTGAAAAATTAAGTTCAAAAAATCAGCAAACAATGTAACAGATATGTTACATGTTTGCATGTTTCTGCAAGTGGTAGGTAAAGCATATATATAGAACCCTTGGAACCACTCACTAGTCAAAAAGCAAGTTTAAATTATAAAGAATCAATAATATATAAGTTGCATCCTCTCTCCAAAAGGCAACTTAAGTCAAAATAAACAAAAAGTTCACTTTGGACAAATCATGCTTTTGGATATTTGGAAATTAACTCCTTTTACTTTATGGAATAAAAAGAAAATGAAAATTACAAAATGCTTAAAAATGAAGGACACTGTAAGCTCAATATATCTTCTAAAATGAGTGAGTGTAAGAAAATCCCTTAAACATTTAACAAGAATAGTAAGAGGGCAAACCAAAGTAAGCTAGAGCAAAACAAAGTAAGCTAGACAACTAAATAGAAATCTGAGAATCAAGAGAGTGTATCAGTTAAATCTGAAGCTCTTACTTTGGAATTTTGGGAGTATACAGCTAATATTTTGTAGTAACTGTAAATGGAGAGTAATCAATAATCCTTGTATAAAAACAAACAAACAAAAAAAAACTAAAATAAAATTTAAAATTCCAGAACAAATAAAACCCCAAAACTTTAATAAGAATAATGAAGTGGGAGAAAAGGACAGCAAAGGTATACATACACAATATTGATATAAATAAATGGGATATAATTACATAAAACACAGAACATCTTAAAATATGAGATTATGAGAAACATACACCTGAATTTAAAGACTTAATGGAATAAAAGATATTCTGAAAACACATGAATAAGACAAATCGAATGAAGAAGAAATAGAAAGTCTTGATAGATTAGTAATAATTATTGAATTTAAGTGTAACAATATGTTTTACCCCCAAAGTTAACAACTCCAGATATTTTATAGCAAATTTAGCAAGAAACTATGTAATTTGTTAAATTCAATGTTTTGGAACACAGGAATGTATTATGTTATTCTATAATTTTACTTGAAATATTTAAAATTAAATAAAAATAAAAATAAATGAAGACTTTGAGATTGAAGTGGAAAACATGCCTTCATTTTCTGCCTTTGTCTCTTTCTCACAATGATGTAAGACATGACTGAGGCCCAATTTTCTTTTTCTTATGAATTAATATAAAGACATCTATATGAATGTGCCTAGGACATGCATGATTTATGTTCTATAAGTATTTCTGAATCTGATCTGATCTGATCATCTCAACTCTAAAAGTTTAGAATCTAGTAATGGGTCTTATTATAAGGCATCAACACAAAGACAACAGTACTGTAAGACTGAACCAAATAAAGGCTGCCTTGAGTCCGTAGGATTACCAGTTGAGATCTATTTGTGGAAGATGAATGAGGCAAGATGAGTAGTTAATTATTACTAGAATATGAGCAAATAAATTCATCCAAATTTGTAATTATGTGAGCATTAACAGGAGTGGAATGTCTAGAAAGGGGCCAGGGTGTGAGGGAGGGGAGGAATATGCCCTGATCTGAATGCCTCTGGATATATGGAGCTAACTCCCTCATGCCACACTCAGAAGAGTAACCAAAACATGTTCAGATTGATTGGGGAGCCCAAGATGCCAGGAAACTAAACAACTTTTATTGCAATGACACAAAGAAAGATCCAGGAAGTCCCAGGAGGGAAATGAATTCTGTCTTGTTCAGTCGTTAAGTCATCTCCAGCTCTTTGTGACCCCATTGACTGTGGCATGCCAGGCTTTCCTGTCCTTCACCATCTCCAAGAGTTTGCTCATATTCATGTCCCTTGAGTCGGTGATGCCATTCAATCATCTCATCTGTCATCCTCTTCTCCTCCTGCCTTCACTCTTTCCCAGCTTCAGGGTCTTTTCTAATGAGTCAGCTCTTTGCATCAGGTGAACAAAATATTGGAGCTCCAGTTTCATCATCAGTACTTACAGAAAAATTCAGGATTGATTTCCTTTAGGATTGACTGGTTTGATCTCCTTACTGTCCAAGGGACTCTCAAGAGTTTCTAGCACCACTGTTTGAAAGCATCAGTTCTTTGCTGCTCAGACTTTTTCGTAGTCCATCCAACTCCATCATCTGTACATGACTACTGGAAAAACCATAGCTTTGACTATACAGACCTTTGTCAGTAAAGTGATGTCTCTGCTTTTTAATACACTGTCTACATTTGCCATAGCTTTTCTTCCAAGGAGCAAGTGTCTTTTAATTTCATGGTTATAGTCAATGCAGTGATTTTGGAGCCCAAGAAAACAAAGCCTGTCACTATTTCCATTNAAACCATAGCTTTGACTATACAGACCTTTGTCAGTAAAGTGATGTCTCTGCTTTTTAATACACTGTCTACATTTGCCATAGCTTTTCTTCCAAGGAGCAAGTGTCTTTTAATTTCATGGTTATAGTCAATGCAGTGATTTTGGAGCCCAAGAAAACAAAGCCTGTCACTATTTCCATTTTTCCCCATCTATTTGCCATGAAATGTTGGGACCAGATGCCATGGTCTCCGCTTCTTGAATGTTGAGTTTTGAGCCAACTTTTTCACTCCCCTCTTTCACCCTCATCAAGAGGCTCTTTAGTTCCTCTTTGCTTTCTGCCATCAGGATGGCTATCATCTGCATATATGAGGTTATTGCTATTTCTTCCAGCAATCTTGAATCCAGCTGGTGAGTCATCCAGCCTGACATTTCACATTATGTACAGTATGAAAAGGGACATGAATGGATAGCTTCAAATGTGTGAAGACAAGAGAGGTGAAAGAGGGAGGGCCAGAATCTGTGTGCTGCATTGTGAGGGTATGGCATTGTGTCACTTTAAGTCACTACCAGAACTGTCCTATGCCCTGCCATACCTTTCCATATGGCGAGGTTTTCACAAGCAGGCCTGATGATCTTGCAAGAGTAATGCTGTATGCAGATAAGGACCAGATGAGCCTCAATGCTCTGCTCAAACCTGGCAGTGTCTTTAAATAGTCAATTATAATCCCTTCATCATGATATAAAAATAAATTTGATCTTTTTAGTCCTCTGATAATGGATCCAAAATATAATTGCCTGTGAATATGAGTCCAAAATGGTGTTTAAATATTTCAGAAACTTTTAGAAAATGTTGTGAAGTTGGGACTTTGTGTTTTGTAATAGTGAGTCTTGGAGGTAGGCTCTACAATAATGGTAGAATGAGCCTGGTTTCACCCATCTAACAGCTTCATCTACTACCATCATCAATTGTACAGCTGCCATCTGCAGGGTGTGGTGCTAATTTCCTAATCTTCCTAATGATTTTATAGATCAGATGACTTTTTAAAAATTTACATTTAGCAGATATGAAATGCATCTAATTAGGCAAAAGTCATTTATTGTACAGTCACATAGCCTATAATTTCAATTCAGAGAAGTGAATCTATACTGCACATTCTATTACTCTGTGTCCAAAAGTGAGAACGGACTAACAATCACAAACCAATTCCGTTCCTCTTCTCTGTGAATTCTGTGCCTTTTCTTTCTATGTCAGTAGATTTATCTTGCTAGTTAGATTTCATTCTGGGACAATCTTAAAATCATCTGCCTGGTGGTCAATGACAAGGTAGGTACTGGTTTAGCATCATCCTAGGATAAAAGAGATGCTCATTGAAGGCTACAATTCTTAAAGCCTACATAAGTGAGAATCTATTACCTGACAAGTCCCAATGTGTGTTGCAAACAGTATTACACTTAAGAACCAAAGACCCTAAACTCAGTGAGCCCTATGATTTTCTCTAACGCTGCCTCCAAGTGTTCGAAGATCCACAAGCAGGGTCTATTCTTCATGTCCACACCTGAATGGTCTTCTCATACTTGTAGTTCCCCTTCTGGTTTAGAGCTTCTTGTTTCTCTCTCCAGCCTTGATTATGTTCACCTTGCACAACATTTCTGCCCTCCCCCACCACTGTTTTGTAATTTGAAAAGAAGTTGCTGAGGAAAGGACACAGCCTTTGCAAATGGCAAGAATATGGGTGAATTGCACTTCTGACTCTTACTACCCATTAACTGTAGAATATCATACACTATGGAATCAGAGAGATCCAATTCAAATCTCAGATCTTCTCCTTTGTTGTAGGGTCTTGGGGAAATGATGTATCTAAACTTCACTTTCTTCTCTTTCAAATGGGAATAATACTACTGTCATTAATTATACCATGGGACCAAATAGAAATATCATACATGTAGAATAGCTAGCATGCTCTGATTGTTTGATAAATGGTAGCTTTTACTGATTAACTTTATGTAACCCAACACCTAGCGAATGTCATGTCAGCTTTATTCCTTTTCCATCTTCTTAAGCATATCTTGAGTATATTCTTCCCATTTGGACTACAACTTTAATCTGGACACTGTGATCGCTGCTCTACTGAGCACAGACAGCCCTGGATTAGGTCGTCATTTTCAGTCTTTATCCTGCCCCAGTATTTTTCTAGCTCCATCTCCCATGGTAAACTAGTAACTTAAAGGCATAGATCACTGAATCCTAATATTTGAACCACAAGGAATCACACAAGACTCTTTTCTATGCATTAATTATCAGCTTTTCTTGGTGGTTGTTGCTGACAGGTCATGAAAGTTCTACATATAAATAAATAATCTTCCTGTAGGTCCTATTCGTTTCCTAGGGCTACTAGGAAACAAAGTCACATGAACTTGGTGGCTCAAAACAACACAGATTTATGATTTTATTGTTTTGGAAACCAGAAATCTGAAGTCAAGGTGTTGACAGGGCCATGCTCCCCCTGAAGTTTCTAGAGGACGCTCCTTCTTTGTCCCTTCAGTCTTCTAGTTTCTCCCAGAAATTCTTAACTTCCTTGGTTACTTCACTGTTATCTACAACCCTGGTCACATTGCTTCCTCCTGTTTGTGTGTCTCCATGTTTTCTTTACCTTATGTATCTCATAAGGATACCTTTTAATGTACTTAAGGCACATGTAACTTATCCGGAATAACCTCCTCATCTCAAACTCCTTAATTTAATTATGCAGGCAAATAACCTTTTCTAATTAAGTTCACATTCACAGGCTCTGGGATTTAGGAAAAGGATGCATCATTTTGAAACTCACGAATCTATTCACTGTACTAAAGAGGGGACCAAAAGAAAAAAAAATGGAGAATAAATGGATGTATGTCTGCCCCAGGGGAGATTTGTACATAGCCTAAAGGAGAGTTAGACCCCAAAAACACAGGCCACCAGGACACACTTTCCTTTCTTATCCTTCAGGTTCGACTCTAATGGAAGAATCAGCCTGTGGAGGTACCATTTGAAGAGCTGCATAAAATCACCTCTCAGACAAAACAATCAAGGTCTTAATTGACCTCTCTGTTGAACTTGTTTCTTCTAAGAATACTTCACACAAGTGCTTGTTTTTCTAGTTTAAGGCCATCGATCCTAATTTGCCCACACTCTGATCACTTGAAGTAATTCCTTTCCTTACTCCTTACCTATTTCTAACATTTATGTTCAGTTATCCTACCTCCACCCACTGTCATCATTGCTGTAGTCTGGATATATGAAGTTCTTTGAATAATCTTTCTCTGTAGGTCATGTCCTCTAATCCTTTTTATCGTTTTTGGATCCTCTCCAATTTATCAACGTCTCCTTCTAAAACAAGCAGCCAAAATGCTACGAGAAGTGTTGTGCATCTTGTTTTTAAACAGAGAGATAACAGATATTCACAAAGAAGTCAGGGGATTTTCAGAAACACATTCTGGAATTAAATCACACGTATTAAGTCAACCTTTCCCAGTGCTTTATGCTCTTCTCCACTCCTTCAGCAACTGCATTAATTTCTCCAACCATCAGGGAAAAGGGATAAAACAGACAGTTATGGGTGGATCAGTTATGTCTAAAAATAATAGTAGCTGCCATTTATCCAATGTTCACCATGTGCCACCATGTGTGCTTTGCATGTAGTTATTACCTCATATGATCCTGTCTTTTTTCAGGTGCACAGGTGAGAAAACCTAGGCTGAGAGAAAGTAAGAACTTTGTGGGTATATATACAGTGTTAGGTGACTTCCCCGTGGCTAATTGGTAAAGAATCTGCCTGCAATTCAGGAGCCGCAGGAGATACGGGTTCAATCCCAGGGTCAGGAAGATCCCCTGGAGGAGGGGATGGCAACTCACTCCAGTATCCATGCCTGAAGATGGACAGAGGGGACTGACAGGCTCTAGTCCATGTGGTCCCAGAGTCAGACATGACTGAAGAGACTTAGCAGCCATGCATAGACACAGTGTTAAACCTTGATGCAGGGATTCACTCCCAGGTTTGGTTCCAGAGTCTGTTATCCATAATACTTCAACTCAGTAAAACACTAGATCACATTTTAAACCACTAAGGAAACACTAAGAATACTATTTAATTTAAATAATAGTTCATTAAATATTCAGTTTGCTGGCTGCATTAAGCTATTTTACTTTCTCTAAAATGATTTGCTTGTCTAGATTTGGCCTTTGAATCAAGACTAACCTTTCTAAAGGGTCATTACCTTAAAAGGTCATTTAATCTATACTCATGCCTTGGGGGTGCCATTCAGGAAGATAATTCCTCAATGTCAATAAAGCATTCTCTTTGCAACTTTAACTCTGTTTCTTTTCAAAACTCTTTTACACAAGTTTGAAGTGAATCTGCTAACAATGGGTTTCAATAAAGTCAATACATACACATCAATCAACTATTCTGCCCAATCCTGATCTGGGTTCTACAAGTTTTACAAGGAAAAAATTGTGTGTGTGTGTGTATATATATATATATATACACACACATATATATAAAACTTTTGTTAGGGAAATAGGTCTTACAGAAGATAAGGCTCGAGAAATTATTAATGGGAAATTCTCAAGATGGTCCATGAATCAGGGACCACTTTATGGCACAGAATTGGGATTTGTATACCTGTTTAACAAGAAATACTTAAGAGCCTTAAAAATTGCATTCCACAAGCCCATCCCAGCCCAGTTGGATCATATTCCGGGACTTGGTAGTTAAAAAAAAGTTTCAGATACTTATTATTATCAGTCAGATTTGTGACTATAGACTATTGGAAGAATACAAAAGGATACTAATGTTGGTAATAAGAAGATTGATATCTTACTGCTATTTAGTGTTTTTCAGTTTTCAAAGTAATTTTCCACCAACTTTTTCATTTGACCTTTGGAATTAACCAAAATGTTGTTTTATAGATTAGAGTCAAGTAGCATATGATAATACTGCAGCTCAAGGTACTAAATCCCTATTCAGGCCTTACCCTAAGTCACAAGGGTATTAACTGACAATGCTGGGCTATACCCTAAGCCTCTATATAGCTAGCCTAGTCCTTCCTAGTCAGAGAAGCTGGTAGCCTTAATCAAGGAAAGATGAAGCCAGTATAAAACTGAATAGACTCTAGTCATGCTTCTCACTTGCTACATGGTCTTTAACAACTCATCTTATCTTTCCAAGCCTTACACTGTTAATGAGCATAGATTCTAGACTCACATCACCCTTGACAAAACACTGGTTCTACCACAATAGTTGAGATACCATAGACTAGTTACTTAATTTTCCTGTGTCTCAAAGATCTCACCTGAACAATAGGTTATTGCGAACATTAAATGTGCAGATATATGTTTTATATATATATATATATATATATACACACACATACACACAGAGCTATATATATACATATGGAGAGAGAAAGAAAGAAAGGGATTGGGGGAAGGGAGAGGGAGAACACTAGAACAGTTCCTATGAAGTACTGAATATCTCATTAAGTATTCAGTCCAGTTCATTTGCTCAGTTGTGTCCGACTCTTTGCGAACCCATAGACTGCAGCACGCCAGGCTTCCCTGTCCATCGCCAACTCCCGAAGCTTATACCAACTCATGTCCACCGAGTTGGTGATGCCATTCGACCATTTCATCCTCTGTCATCCCCTTCTCCTCCCACCTTCAATCTTTCCCAGCCTCAGGGTCTTTTCCAATGAGTCAGTTCTTCACATCCAGTGGCCTAAGTATTAGAGTGTCAGCTTCAGCATCAGTCCTTCCAGTGAATATTCAGGACTGATATCCTTTAGGATTCACTGGTTGGATATCCTTGCTGTACAAGGGACTCTCAAGCATATTCTCCAACACCACAGTTCAAAAGCATCAATTCTTTGGCACTCAGCTTTCTTTATAGTCCAACTCTCACATCATACATGACTACTGGCAAAACCATAGCTTTGACTAGATGGACATTTGTTGGTAATGTAATGTTTCTGCTTTTTAATAGCTGTCTATGTTGGTCATAGCTTTTCTTCCAAGGATCGAGTGTCTTTTAAGTTTACGGCTGAAGTCATCATTTGCAGTGATTTTGGAGCCCCCCAAAATAAAGTCTCTCACTGTTTCCACTGCTTCCCCACCTATTTGCCATGAGGTGATGGGACTGGATGTCATGACTTTAGTTTTCTGAATGTTGAGTTTTAAGTCAAAATTTTCACTCTCCTCTTTCACTTTCATCAAGAGGCTCTTTAGTTCCTCTTTGCTTTCTGCCATAAGAGTGGTGTCATCTGTGTATCTGAGGTTATTGATATTTCTCCTAGTAACTTTGATTCCAGCTTGTGCTTCACCCAGTCCAGCATTTCGCATGATGTACTCTGCATAGAAGTTAAATAAGTAGAGTGACATTATATAGCCTTGACATAATCCTTTCAATTTGGAACCAGCCTGTTGTTCCATGTGCAGTTCTAACTGTTGCTTCTTGATCTGCATACAGATTTCTCAAGAGGCAGGTCAGGTGGTCTGGTCTTCCCATCTCTTGAAGAATTTTCCACAGTTTGTTGTTATCCACACAGTCAAAAGCTTTGGCATAGTCAATAAAGCAGAAGTAGATATTTTTCTGGAGCTCTCTTGCTCTTTTGATGACCCAGTGGAATTTGGCAATTTGATCTCTCATTCCTCCCCCTTTTCCAAATCCACCTGTACATCTGGATGCTCATGGTTCACCAACTGTTTAAGCCTGGCTTGGAGAGTGTTGAGATTACTTTGCTAGCATGTGAAATGAGTGCTAGCAAAGTTTGAACATTCTTTGGCATTAAGTATTAATTTAAGGAAATTAATCAGGTAAGTGAAAAGTTTCAATTAGTCATAAATGTTTTAACACTGACTCTTAGAAGAAAATGCTAGAGAATAAAATCATATGTGTTGAATACATTCTATATAAAAAATTCTGATATAATCATTATTTCCAAATTTTTAAAGAAAAATGTAGTCGTTTTGCATTTAGAGGCTACATAACATGTGCCAGACACTGTGCTAAATATCTCACACGCATTACTCCCCTTAATACTCAACACCATCCCACGACCTGTGAACACTCTTTCATCTTCATTTTACAGATAAGGAAACAGAAGCTTAGAGAAGCTAAGTAAATTGCCCAGAGTCACAGAACTGGTGAGCAGAGCTGGTCAAGGATTAGTTCACAGGTCATCTGTATCCAGGCCCTGCTCTCTAAGCCAGCCCCTAACTTCTTGTGTATGTGCAGCACATGCTCAATTTCCAAATAGAAGAAGCTTATCCTTCATACTTGCCCCTTCTTTCTGATTCCTTCTCATCATCTCTTTTGCTTTCCATTCCCTCTCAAATTCCACCTGCATCCACACCCACCATCAGTCTTTAGTAGTGTCCTTTAGCCACACAAACTCTATCATATCAACCCCCTTCTCAGACCAGCCCTTAATGAAATTGATCTATATGCTGAAAATTACTTCCTGCTCCACAAAGAAATTGTCATTTTCTGTTCTTAGCCAGGTAATGAATGCAGAGATATCTGACTATGTAAGTCACAGTGAGGAATTCTTCATAATAGAAAGATAATCTTTACATTTCTGGAGAAATTTGTTTTCTAAAAAAGCTTTGGTTAACTGAACTGCATCTTTACTTAGAAGAGTGTTAGACTATGAAATGGGGAAATGGAGGCTTTGGCCTGGATTAGGGAGATATTCTGAAGTAAAAGGCCCTACAGAGCCTTTAACAGAGCCCTCCAGACATCTGTTTAAAAGGGTATTCCAAGAATTCTCACATTTGAAAGTGAAAGAGTGAATGTGCCCAAGTAACACTGCAACTCTCATCATTTTATTAAAGAAGCCACACAGTGATGGCAGATTGCCTGTCCTTTCTCTGGAGCAGCCCAGCTCCCTTCCCATTTTATTAAATCCAAGAGAGAAGCATTGTCCTTTGGTTGACAGTAAACTGCCATACAACATTGTCTCTGTCTCCTTCGAAAGCCAGTGGTAAGGTGTTCTCTATAGCATTTACAGACTAAAGAAGGATGACATTTCAAGGATAAAGACAGCCAGCTCCGTGGTGGGATCAACTGCCTAGAAATTCACTTTTGTTAGAAATGACTGCTTCTCCAGTTGCCCCATCACCTGTTTTCCTGCATAAAAGTTTTTTCTTTTTTGGAGAAATCTACAGATTCATTTTAAGCCGCCCTGTACCACACATGCAGAGCAAGACTGGCAGGGAGCCTGAGAAGAAGGGGAGAGGTTCTTCTAGTCACAGTATCCTGGAGGGGTTCAGGGAGGAGATGGAACCCTGGATCTTCTTCTTCATACTGACTGACTGTCTTCCAGAAACATCACTGAGAATCTCCTTTGCGAAACCAAGGTATCTCTGATCTCAAGAAGTAAAGTCTCTGACTCCTAGAAGTAAACACAAAGAAAAATAGCCAGCAATACAGGAGTCAGGTAGAATAGAATATTGAATATAGATATAATAATAGCAATAATAATGCTACCTTGATTATTCTATTAATATCAGGTAAATAATGTATATTTGCATGTGAGTGTGTACTGTGTGTATGTGGAATATGCATACAGTTTATACATATATGTGACTGATGCTGCTGCTGCTGCTAAGTCACTTCAGTCGTGTCCGACTCTGTGTGACTCCATAGATGGCAGCCCACCAGGCTCCCCCATCCCTGGGATTCTCCAGGCAAGAACACTGGAGTGGGTTGCCATTTCCTTCTCCAATATATGTGACTGTGTTGCATAAATATATAATATTTTCATACTTAATCTCCTTAACACAATATTGTTTCTTATCAACACCTGAGGACATGAACACTGGGGGAGGGATGTTAAACGCTGGGCTGGAAGAAGCACAAGCTGGAATCAAGATTGCCAGGAGAAATATCAATAACCTCAATATGCAGATGACACCACTCTTATGGAAGAAAGTGAAGAGGAACTAAAAAGCCTCTTGATGAAAGTGAAAGAGGAGAATGAANAGGCTCTGAAAATCAGCTGTCCATTTTGTCAACTTCTGACCACAGAGCTAATTTAAAAAGAAAATCCTTTAAAATATCTAGTCCAGTTTCAGTTGGGAAAAATAAATATTCCTAGCAATAATGAACAACACCTTGGAAGGAAAAGGAGTCCCCAGAAAAGATGCAAGGGATACTCTGCTCCCAGGTTCCAGAGTCACTCTCAAAGATAAACAATGAAACAGTTCCCTAAGAGCTGGCAGCAACATTAGGACCCAAGCTGCAAATGGAGTATGCCCATATTTCTGTCCAGCAGTATTTTGGGTGTGCCCATCCAACATGAATTCTCAGGAGGCAATAACAAGATGAACAAGAAGGCACTAGCTGTCCCTGGGTTGGAAAGGATCTACAAGCAATGGGTACCTGAAAGCAAATTCACAAATCCCAATTCAAAGATCAAAGTCTTACAACTTTTTTTGCCTGCCAATCTGAATTTGGAAAGGAAGGGACAACATGAAATTGTACCTCTGTCTCTCAACCAGGCTCTACAGTAGAGATCTGGGAGGGCTGACTCTGGTAAGAATTTTTCCCTTTGCTGGTGTTTGCCACTTTTCCTGGGATCCTGTGTCTACAGGCTCAGAATGAGCTGGATGAAGGAGTAGGTCTCATCGTGGCCACCTGCAGAAGAGAAAAAGTCATTTTCCTTCTACCCTTTGTGGTAAATGCTTGGCTGAGACCCCTTTCTCTCTAGGATACCTGGTAAGGGCAAAAGCTTACGTAGTTAAAAATTCTCCTCTGAGGCCATTGTAATTTAAGACTGTATTTGGTAAAATTAACCTGTTTGTTCAGCTTTAAAACAACATTTTACTCACCTGAGGCTACACACTGGATCCTGTTCAGTTTCAGTCAGACCCAGTCTGATCCCAGATCCAGACTGATTTTGAAGTCGGAACAAGTCTGAAAAAAGAAATGCTCAAATAAAGTGTGAAAACTCATTAAGCAAATCTGCAGAGTCAGGATCCAGAGAGACCTCCAGAGGCAGCAAGAAAGCAGTGAGCTCAAGAAGCTCCACAGACCTCTGTGTCAGGAACAAGGAAGTTGTAGAAGATAAAAGAGGGGCTTGGTTATCATAAGGTGTTTTCATTTAAGGAATGACAGGAATCTATCACAATGATTACCTCACTAGTGCTGATTTGACCGGCCGCTTCCTAATTCACTGGTTTAAGATTCTGTTTCTTGGAGAGCTGACACTGTGAGTCTTGGTTTGGTGCTGTGGGGCTTAGCATAAGTGACTCCATTTTGGGTCTGCTGTCTTCTTTTTAACAGTGCACAATCAAACTTTGTTTAGAGTCTTTTCTGATTGGATAGCATAAAAGTTTTAAACTCAAAGATTTACTATTATGGGGACACTTATTTGGCGATGTCAGGAAAGTAAAAACATAAACATATTCTGATAGGATTAGTCCTTACTTCATATTTTTGTATGTTGGGATCATTTAAAATAGTTGCATTTTGTGTGTTTACATGTATAGTTGTTGAATTAAATGTAGTATTTCAGTAAATATTTATTTGAAAGAAGGTTATTTTTCCTTTAGTTCTCCTACTTATGATTTTTTTCTAGATGATTCTGAACTGTAAGCAGCATGCTGTTCAGAAATGAGTTTGAGGTTTGGGATCAAACACACCTGCTCTAATGCTGACTTTGCCACTTAAACTTGTAGAAACAGGGACAGGCTATTTAATTTTTCTGAATTTCAGTTTCCCCCTGTGTAAAATGGAGATAATAATATCCAAGGATTAAAGGTATTTTGATTAAATGTAAGAAATATGTAACTGCTAATTTTCTGAACACAATAAATATTAGTTCTCTTTCCTCTCATAACTCGGTAGAGACTTCATTTCGGGCACCTTTGTATATCCAGCTTTTAGCATAATACCCTTCCCTATGGCATACAAAACTAAATTCTGTTGATAACTGCTTTTTGGAAAAACAAGCTTTTAAAGAATAACCTTATATAAAAATCATATTTTAGCATATTTCTTACCTGGCAGCTGAGGGATTTTTTTAAAGAAAATTTGAATGAAATAATATTTATTAAAGATAAAGATTTTATTAATTTTATTTCTGTGACAGTGTTCTATATAATTATAAAATAATTAGCATTGTTTGGTATTTTGCTTGTTTACTCTGCTTTCTTGGATTATTCTATTGTAAAATAAATGTGTGATGCTTATAAAAGTATTTGTCTAGGAGATATTAAAACTCTATTACCACAACTGGGTCTAACCAAAATAAGCTAGTAAAAACTATGAACTTTCAGTGATCTAAAGATGCCAGAGATTTATGGGAACTAGCTGAAGACTTTTCTGATTATTGCATTTAAATTGTGCAATTACTTAACACATTAAATTCAGTCCAGGGAGCTGGTTCTCTATCCTTAGCTAGCATAACTTGCTTGAAACTACCACCAGCCTCAGTCAACTCTCTCCTTGTTCCCTGCACCACTAAGAGGGTCCAGCACTTAAAATCCTGGGTTTCTTTCCCTGAATCAGTGGAACTACACAGCACATATCACTGCCAGGCAATTCCTTGCCTGGGAAGTTAACATACTCAGACACTTGTTTTAATGCTGTTTTATTTATTTATTTATTTATAGCTCTGGTGATCTTTGCTTTAATATTTTAAATTATTTTAAAAAATGGTTAAAAATCACATGACTACAGTAGTACATACTTGGAAAATGAGATGATCTTTTTCATTAGTAAAGGCTATGCTTCCCAACTGGCTAGCTGTGAGCCCCATTTAGCATCTGAGCAATTAAAATTTGTCTGGTCAGGTTGAGATGCACTGAAAGTGTAATATACACAGTATTTCTGAAAACAGTAAACACACACACATGCATTGTCAAAAATCTTAATATTTTACACTGATTGCAGGTTGAAGTGATGATATTTTGGTATTTTGGATACATTGGTTAAATAAATACATTATTAAAATCAGTTTTACTTCATTTCACTTTTAAAATATGACTCATAAAATATCTGAAATTACATATGTGGCTTCCAGGGCTTCCCTGGTGACTCAGACAGTAAAGGATCTGCCTGCAATGCGGAAGACCTGGCTTCTATCCATGGGTCAGGAAGATCACCTGGAGAAGGTCGTGGCAACCTACTCTAGTATTCTTGCCTGGAGAATTCCATGGATGGAGGAGCCTGGTGGACAGCAGTCTACGGGGGTCACAGAGAGTTGGACACGACTGACCGACTAACACACACAGACATGTCATGTGGCTTCCATACTTCTATCGGACAGTCCTGATATAGATGTCAGCTTGCCAGTTGTGTTTCTTTGCTCATTAACTACCGGAGAAGGCAATGGCAACCCACTCCAGTACTCTTGCCTGGCAGATCCCATGGATGGAGGAGCCTGGTAGGCTGCAGTCCGTGGGGTTGCTAAGACATGACTGAGCGACTTCACTTTCACTTTTCACTTTCATGCATTGGAGAAGGAAATGACAACCTACTCTAGTGTTCTTGCCTAGAGAATCCCAGGGACACGGGAGCCTGGTGGGCTGCCGTCTATGGGGTCATAAGGAGTTGGACACAACTGAAGCAACTTAGCAGAGGCAGCAGCTCATTAACTAAAATATCATCCCCAACTATTAAGCTGAAGGGCAGTAGAGTAGGACTGATAGAAATATGATGAAAATTTTCTATCTGGAATTCTTGGCTAAAAGAAAGGAAGAAGAAGAAGAAAAGCAGCCAGTAATCCTTGCAGGTGTGACAGTCCTAGGTTATTTCCAAGCCTTAGCCAAGTATCCCTCTCAGGAACAGAGTTCAACAGCACTAATGGGAGATAATACTACTGAGAATATAGATCCATGCTTTTAATATGGACATGTAATGTCTGCTCTGAATATAATAGTATAGAGTATAGGAAAGAAAAAACTTTTCTCTACCATCTTAGGGTCTCTGGCTGAATCTGAAAATTAAACAGATAAAGACAGAGTAACAGGAGAAAAGCATGCAAATTAGATATAACTCTCATGTGAAAAAAGAGGCTTTTTAAGGAAAGGAAGACCCAAAGAAATAGACCTGAGTATTTTTATGCTAGGTTTGATGAAAAGTGGGCAGTTGTGGAGAGATGTGGTAGGTCAGGAGTATGAGATAACTGTAGTAAACTGGGGAGAATATAGCTGGACCTGCTTGTCTGATTCTTCTCAGTGTCCCTTTGTTCTCAGAGATAAGGATGCTCCTTTCCTTGGGCTTCCCTTGTAGCTCAGTCGGTAAAGAATCTGCCTGTGGTGCAGGAGACCCAGGTTCGATCCCTGGGTTGGGAAGATTCCCTGGAGAAGGAAGTGGCAACCCACTCCAGTAGCCTTGCCTGGAAAATCTCATGGACAGAGGAGCCTGCTGGGCTGCAGTCCATGGGGTTGCAAAGAGTCAGGCATGACTGAGCGACTCCCACACACACAGAGAGGGCGTATCTCACAGGAGGGTCTTATGACCTATTTCAAGGAAAAAGGGTAGAGAAAGGTCCAAGTGAATGTCCTGCTTCTGCTCTTTTTTCATACTCCTTAGCTTAAATATTCAATATCCAAGGTGCCTTCTTTTGGGGGTACCATGTCACAAGGTTCACCAAAGAACATCCAACATTCAAGCTTCACCAAAGAATATCTTTACAATCTGATTAGGGAAATGATGTATGACCTCAAACAAATTGCAGAAAAATTGGGCATACTGAAATTAGTCACGGACGGGAAATAATTACTAGGTATGTGCTGATGTGGAAGACTAAGAAGTGGCTTATTTTATTTCATCTTGACCGTATATGTTATTCCTTCAGCAAGAAAATACTGAACCCCTAGTTTGAAAATGGTACAACAAATGTGGATTGTTCTGTATAAAAGGCTTCACTTAAGACTTTTAAGTATTTATTCCTGTCATTTAAGTCATACTTAAAAAAAACAAGAAAAAGAAAATAAAATCATGTATATGTGGTTTAAGTTGAAATATACTCTCTTGGGGTTAAAACTGACTGATCTGAAATTTATAATGGTGATTTTTAATGACTGCCAAGCATTCCATTGAATTGATAAACATGGATAAAATTTTTCATTTCTGTTTGCAAAGTGCTGCAAGGAACAACCTTTAACCCTCAGATTAATCGAGACACATCTTATATCAGTTTTTGAAATTCACAACTAAAAAAAAAAAAAAATTAAAGTGGAATCATCTAAACCATACCATTATGGGGTACTTAGTGGAAATTTTAGCTCTCACAAATTCCTGGCATGGATGCAACATGATGAAGCAGCTTCCCAAATCAATTCTATTGAACTGTTATGTTGGAGTCGCAGTTCAGTTAATATCTGAAATGAGAAAATAATCTTAGATAACTGGATATAATTTGTGAAAGAATAATTATATCTTTAAGCAAAAGACGACTACATGTTTTCACGTATTGTTTGAAAATTAAACAAAAAACATTTTATGTTTCAAATGGAGTAAACTCTTGTTCTCTTTTGAGAAAACTTAGGTGTAGCGGGTGAGGTGGAGAGAACACTTGCTTGTGTTTCTTTTCATTTGATCTGTCACCATTCAGTGGGCTTGCAACAAAAGAGCGATCAAATGCATGATTAACATGCATCATGTATGCATGTTTCAGTCCAGCTTCTTGACAAGATATCAGATCCTCTGAGTTTTATGTGAGAAGTAATCCCAAGATCCAATGTCAGCATACTTCCCCCAAGACAGCTTAAATATTTATCATTCTCTCTTAAATCAAGTAATCTCTTAAGTTCATTTGGATTCCATTTCAACTTATATCTATCAATCTGTATCTGTCTCTTTACGTGGGATTATATACGTAAACACAGACACACAGACACACATATAATTTTTTCCTTCGCCTCTTCTAACGGATTGCTGAAACACGTGCCATTTGTTTCCCTTTATAGTACTCTAAAGAAATACATTAAAAAAATGTGCAGGGTTGACAAATTATATCTTTTGGGAAAGTCTAAACCTGGAAAATATATGAGGAGGAGAGACGTTTATCATGATTACTAGACTACAGTCTCAGTAGGCTGGGATTATTGTAAGTAAAATTGATTTTGTCCATGATTTGATTTTAATTTAGTTTAGCAGAATCATATTTTACAAGAAAGAGATATTTAATTTAGTATATTGTGATGAAAAGACTTCACTTCAATGAATTTTAATGCATTTAGTGTGATAAAAGCACTAACTGATTATCAGGTTTTTTAAAATAGTAATTCCTTATTATTTTATTACCATTTAAATAATTTTTCTGCTAATAATGTTTATATTAAATCTAGAAAATATTCTAAGTTTTTGTACTTATACTCTGGCTGATTGCCTCTGTAAAATACAGCAATTTAGAAAAAATAAATAGGATTTAAAATTTGCTGCACAAGTTTTTTTCATTTGGAAGCTTGTTTTGCTTTTTTGAACTTGAGGTTTACAGAGAAACCATTTGCCTCAGAGTGAGTTGGAGCTGTCTAATTATCAGCTACAGTCGTAAACAAGGGTCTATGGAAACCAATCTCCTGTAATTTTCCAGTCTACTGTTTTTCAATATAAGGCGTTAGAACACTTGGCAATTTTGAAGATTCTGCTCAACAGAGGTCTCTAGCACTTTATAGTTGGGACCAGATGGGACTAAATTCTGAGGTTAACACCAAGGCCCCAAGAACTATCCAAGCAAAGGAAAGAGACAAAAGAGGAAATTCAGAGGGTGGAGCAGCATATTTCTCTTTCTATTGAATAATTTATGCCAAAATGTTCTTGCTCTGTCTCCATTTTTCCTGTAGACTCTTGATGCTGTGTATCATGTCAATTCATTATATTCCCTGCAGCTCTACAAACTATTTGGAGTAAATTTTTGAGTCTATTGAATGCAAAAGATATTCACTTTGATTTTATATTAAGGCTGCTATTCTCTCTATGTCAAATAATTAAAACCATCTTTTAGCTCTGTATTATTAATTTGGTTCACAGACATTTTGTAACATAAAATTACAAAGTCAAATCAGAATGGCTCTGTGCATGCAGCATGCATTTTGTTGTTGCTTTTAAAGTCAAGAATTAAATAGTACTTGAGACCTAATGTGCTAATTAACTAACAGTGTGATATAGAAGAAAGGAGGTTGACCATAGTAAGACAGGAGTAGATTTTTTGCTTTGAAAAGCTTCTTAAATTCTGTGAATCCCAGGTTCATTTAGTAAGCTGGATAGAGCCTTAATAATATTTACTTAAGTGTATTATTGTATGCATTAAAATTATCCAGCATAGGTAAAGTCTTCCCACAAACAGCCTGGAGCTAGCACTTAAGAAATGGTGGCGCTCTAGCTGATATTTATGCTTCCTGACTCATTTGTGTTTACAGCATCCCTTGTGAATAGTGCACAATGAATTGTGGGCGGAAGTGAGGTTTATCTCTGCTGGGCTGGAGTATATAATTGCTTATGGAGATTGTCCAGAACTCTGCCTGGGATGGGCTACCATATGAGTGAGGAGTAAGCCTTGTTTTGCTTTAAACCAGTAATTATTGAGGGCTATTTACTGCAGCATACTCTAGACTATCATGATTTTATCATCTTAAATAGTTATAGCATTTAATACCAATGTTATTCTACTTCTTTGAAACTATTTACCATTTAACAGCAAATTCTGATCTTGATTAGGAAACTTTAAAACAGTTTTATAGATATCTTCTCATCCCTTTCAAGAGAAAAGTAATGAAAATCTTATTGTTCTTAAACACATTAGGAGAAAAAAAAAGCTGAATCTACATCATTAATTTCATGAAGCTGAAGTATGGTTAGCTAATTTCTCCACAACTGTTTTAGAATACAATTTACTCCCAGGACTTCTAGTTTCAGAATAATTTTATAATTTCCTCAGATTGTTGTATGACATATATATGTATATACATTGCATTTTTTATAAGACCATCTCTCCAGATGTTGTTACAGGAAAACACAAGTGTTCATAGTTCTGTTGATTATCTTTTTCTTCCTTTTCAACATATATCTGCCTCTGCAAATGTGAGCTAACAATATCCAGTGTGCAGTATGCAGTCATACAGTTGAAATGGAGAGAGATACGCTTGCCTTTTATTTTATCTAAGATGGTTAACATTGTGAAGGAAATCTTGCATCCTCTGCAGATTTCTCTCTCACCATACTTGGGAGGTGAAAGTGAGGCTTTTGTCTGATGAGTGTAGGTAGCATGCTTGTGCCCATTCTGATAAACACTGGAATTTTTCCTGCAATATGTTGTTATTTGGAGTATAGGTCACAAGCTTTAGTATGTTGTGTTTTACTGGCTTTTTAATCTATCTATCTAATCTTTCCAATTTCTTGTCTGTGTTTCACTATCTGTTTGGGGCAAATAAGACTGATAGTGGTACCTTGGATTCTTGTCACTTGGAGCCTGGGGAAACAGTATAAGACACATCATCCAAGCTGAAGCAAGGGAGCTCCTCTTTGGCCTCTGTCTTATCAGTAATCTTTGACTTCCACCAGCTGAGCTGCTGGACTGCTTCACTCCATCTCCTTTTCCTCCAGAATCCGGAGTAATGAGAATTCCCCCACCATTACCGCCTGCGAATCCCGCATGGAGATTACATCAGTTCATTTAGCTGGAGCTTTTCAGGCATTCGTTGGCAGAAATTGATTTGGTTCCTTTGCTTTTGGATTCTGCCCAAAAGACAGACTCAAGTAAGCAGATTCTGCACTTACAAGTTCTGTTTCAGATAATTACCTGAAAATTTAGAAAATGTAAGGCAGTAGGGAAGTTGTTTCTCTTTATCTGTAAACCCACTAAGAACACGTCTATAATGCAGTTAAAAAAAAAAAAAAAATTTCTTCCTGGGAGTTTGTCTAGAGGGAAGTGACATGAAGAGAAATGAAAAAGTTAATTGATTTGCTTTTCATATTGTTTCATTAGAAAGTTTCTAAAAGACAAAAAATAACAAAAAAGTAAATTGAAAAAAAGGTAGCATGTATTTTTAACCAATCTTTTCTTCATCAGTCATGATGTCATTTCAAATATGTTACTTGCCAGTTTTCAAACCACAGTTTCTTTGCATACAAATATAGCAATTACTTTATACCTATACTGGCTGTATATATAGAGATGGGATTAATGCATCCTCCCTTCTCTCAAAGAAGTTGTAGTTCAACAAGGATTAGTTTTTCCATTCATTTGATGGTCTCCATGACTGATCTGTAAGGTTCTGGTGGAGGCTGTCAAAGGACCAAAAAAAAAAAAAAAAGAAAAATTTTACATTTGTTGATAACCCCTGTGATTGAAGGCTGTCCAGGACTTGACCTCAGGTAACACCTCTGGATTCTTTACCCTGGGGACATGAAGACAATGGGAAAGATAAGCAGAGAAAGGTCACTTTGAAGTAGGAGCTTTAGCATTATGTTTCTGTTTTTGCTACTATTAAACAATACATTAAGGGCTTCCCTGGTGGCTCAGAGGTTAAAGCATCTGCCTGCAATGAGGGAGACCTGGGTTTGATCCCTGGGTTGGGAAGGTACCATGGAGAAGGAAATGCCAACCCACTCCAGTATTCTTGCCTGGAGAATCCCATGAACAGAGAAGCCTGGTGGGCTACAGTCCACAGGGTCGCAAAGAGTCGGCTGACCAAGCGACTTAACTAAACAATACATTGAATCTATTTTCATATTTTACCTGATGTAATCTAACTTCCGGGGAAGGCAATGGCACCCCACCCCAGTACTCTTGCCTGGAAAATCCAATGGACGGAGTAGCCTGGTGGACTGCAGTCCATGGGGTCGCTAACAGTCTGACAGACTGAGCGACTTCACTTTCACTTTTCTCTTTCATGCACTGAAGGAAATGGCAACCCACTCCAGTATTCTTGCCTGGAGAATCCCAGGGATGGGGGAGCCTGTTGAGCTGCCGTCTATGGGGTCACACAGAGTCGGACACGACTGAAGTGACTTAGCAGCAGCAGCAGCAATCTAACTTCACATGAGTACAAAAACAATAATTAAATTTCAGGAAGTAATTTGAGTTATCAGCTATTCAAGACAAGCCTGATTTTGTTCTATAATGATAATAACATTATTATTACTGATACTAATAATAAAGTGGGACAAACTAGATTTTATTTGCCAAACAAGGTGCCCTTACTTCCTCTTCAAAGATTTTATGCAGGAGCTTTTTAGTTTAAATGATTTTAAACGAAACCTTTATAGAGGAGACATCACAATCAGTTCAGTTGCTCATTCGTGTCAGACTCATTGTGACCCCATGGATTGTAGGACGCCAGGCTTCCCTGTCCATCACCAACTCCCAAAGCTTGCTTAAACTCATGTCCATCGAGTCGATGATGGCGTCCAACCATCTCATCCTCTGTTGTCCCCTTCTCCTCCTGCCCTCAATCTTTCCCAGCATCAGGGTCTTTTCAAATGAGTCTGTTCTTTGCATCAGGTGGCCAAAGTATCGGAGCTTTAGCTTCAGCATCAGTTCCTCCAGTGAATATTCAGGATTGATTTCCTTTAGGATGGACTGGTTGGATCTCCTTGCAGTTTAAAGGACTCCCAAGAATTTTCTCCAACACCGCAGTTCAAAAGCATCAATTCTTCTGTGCTCAGCCTTCTTTATGGTCCTGCTCTCACATCCACACATGACTACTGGAAAAACCATAGCTTTGACTAGCTTTGGAAATATCACCAAAGGTTCCTATTTTCTGATCTCTGAGGAATTGTGGAAGGAAAATCCAGTTCACACTGTCTGGAGAATGATACAGAGGTGGAAGGAATTGGTCTATATTATTTTGATGCTCTACTTGATTTTAAGTCGGGGAATTTTGCTCTCAAAGTGACTCAGATAAACTAATTTGGGGAGAAAGGAGGAAAGAGAAGTTGAAAAGGCTGATTTGAATGTCATCATGTTTCTGTTATATGGTGATAATTGTCAGAATTGTGGTGCTGGTAGTGAGAATGGAAATGGAAGGACTGTTAACAGAGTCATTTCAAAAGAAAACAAAAGTTATACCCAAGTCTTAGAGAATGATTAAATATGACAAACAGGTGAGAAAAAAGAATTGAAAGTATTTACAATTTGTGAAGTGACATAGCAGGAGAAAAGAAAGAAACAGCAATGAGAAACAAGATAGGTGTTTGTTGATACAAAGGTCCTAGATGTGAAGTTGAGCCCTCCACTTCTGCTGTGAGAGCTTGGGGAAGTTACCTAACTTTTCAGGACTTCTCTTCTTCTTGGATACATTTAGCAATTGTGAAAACTGTATGGAATGAATCAAGGGAAACCCCTAGCATCTCTGGTCTCCTTTGCTGCCAAGCAGGGCTCAGGCATGTTGTGTATCTGACCTCCCCAAATCCTTCCAGTAAAATGGTGAGGAAGGTTTTCTCTCATTAGGACCTAGAATAGTGGAGGTCAAGTGTCATGAGCAACATGCCCTGGTTATAGGAGGATGTAATAAAATATGAGACTTCACTTTGAGTAATAGGCTCTAGGTTCATCCATGTCATTAGGACTCACTTGAATGTGTCCTTTTTTTTTTAAATAGCTGAGTAATATTCCATTGCACATATGTACCATAATTTCTGTATCCATTCATCTGTCAGTGAACATCTAGGTTGCTTCCATGTCCTGATGCTGCTGCTAAGTCACTTCAGCCGTGTCCGACTCTGTGTGACCCCATAGACGCCAGCCCATCAGGCTCCCCTGTCCCTGGGATTCTCCAGGCAAGAAACTGGAGTGGGTTGCCATTTTCTTTTCCAATGTATGAAAGTGAAAAGTGAAAGTGAAGTCGCTCAGTCGTGTCCATGTTCTAGGTATTGTAAAAAGTGCAATCTAGAGGGGTGGGATGGGGTGGAAGATGGGAGGGGGGTTCAGGAGGAAAGGGCCATGTGTACACCTATGGCTGATTCATGTTGATATATGGCAGAGGCCATGGCCAACACAATATTGTAAAATAATATCCTCCAATTAAAAAAAAAAAAAGAAATATATCACAGACTAGGTGGCTTAGAAACAGAAGAAATGTGTTGCTCAAAATGCTGGAGTCTGGAAGTCCAAGATCAGGGTGCAGCATGGTCAGGTGACTGTGCTCTTCCAGGTCACAGACTTCTCATTACATTTTCACATGGGGGGAAGCGGTTGAGTGCTTTGTGGGTCTATTTTATAAGGTCACTAATCCCTTTCATGAGGGCTCTATCGTCATGACCTCATCACCTCCAAAAACCCTACCTCCTACCGTCACCTTTGGGGATTAGGATTTCAATATATGAATTTTTAGGATTGCAAATTCAGACTATGGTGTTCCTAAGGCACATAGTTAGTGAGTTTCACAATTAGAATTCACATCTAGGTGAGCTACAACCCCTGTTACAAAGCTGGCACTCAATGAATACCATTTATCCTCTCTGAAAACAGAACTTTTCATACTTATTGGATATATAATTAAAGTAGCAGACCCTCATCCCAGAATATGTTCTAGGTATTGTAAAAAGTGCAATCTAGAGGGGTGGGATGGGGTGGAAGATGGGAGGGGGGTTCAGGAGGAAAGGGCCATGTGTACACCTATGGCTGATTCATGTTGATATATGGCAGAGGCCATGGCCAACACAATATTGTAAAATAATATCCTCCAATTAAAAAAAAAAAAAGAAATATATCACAGACTAGGTGGCTTAGAAACAGAAGAAATGTGTTGCTCAAAATGCTGGAGTCTGGAAGTCCAAGATCAGGGTGCAGCATGGTCAGGTGACTGTGCTCTTCCAGGTCACAGACTTCTCATTACATTTTCACATGGGGGGAAGCGGTTGAGTGCTTTGTGGGTCTATTTTATAAGGTCACTAATCCCTTTCATGAGGGCTCTATCGTCATGACCTCATCACCTCCAAAAACCCTACCTCCTACCGTCACCTTTGGGGATTAGGATTTCAATATATGAATTTTTAGGATTGCAAATTCAGACTATGGTGTTCCTAAGGCACATAGTTAGTGAGTTTCACAATTAGAATTCACATCTAGGTGAGCTACAACCCCTGTTACAAAGCTGGCACTCAATGAATACCATTTATCCTCTCTGAAAACAGAACTTTTCATACTTATTGGATATATAATTAAAGTAGCAGACCCTCATCCCAGAATTTAAAAAGCACATACGTAAGAATATACATAGATAAGCCCAAAATGTTGGTGTTGTGTACATCCTTAAAGCAACTGAGCAACTGATAGGTTCAAAGTCAATTTCTATAAAATTTAAAAATAACTTAATTAGAAAAATCAGTGCAATACTATCAATATAAATAAATTTCTTATGCAAAATTGTTTATTCTGTTAAGCTTTATCTGTTACTGTGTTTGATGAGGCAAATATTGTAGCTTTATTACTGTCTTGAATTGGTATTTTGTGAGCCTGGATCCTCTTCTCAATGGAGCCCCAAGACTATAGTTGTTCTGGTCATTCATTTCCTCTCAGATGTCACTGGCCCTCCTTGACTGACCACTTTGTCTACAATCACCATCTACAACATGTTGCATTCCACAACCCACTGTACTTTTCTTTATTATACTTGCAATTACTTGACAGCATGGTATAATTTTATTCTCCATTTTTTAAATTTATCTCTATTGGAATATAAGGTCCTGAACTTTGTTTTGTACCTAGAAAGATTCCAGTACACAATAGGCAGCAGATATCTACTCCATACATGAACAGAAGAATTTCTAGATAGCAAAGAGTTACACTTGAACAATAGTACAACCATATTTGCTATTTCAGAGTAACAGAGAAAGACAGAACAAGAAGAGGGCAGAGTTGAGCCTAAACATTAGGTGCATGGTGCCAGAACGACCCTGGGAGAACTCAGTCCTTCCCAGAGGAGAGCTGTATACAGAGAGGAAGAAGAAAACAGCATGCAGTTAGAAGCACATGGAATGCTCTCACTTCTGATGTGGTCATCTACTAAAATGCCCCGTAGCCACTTTTCACTCAGTACTGTTTAAAGCCATGCTTCCTTTAAAAAAAAAAATCTGAAAACCAAAATTTGCAAGCTGCCATATATTTGCAAGAGGTGCTGTGCTGTGCTTAGCTGCTATGTCATGTCTAACTCTTTGTATCCCCATGGACAGTAGCCTGCCAGGCTTCTCTGTCCATGGGGATTCTCCAGAAAAGAATACTAAGAGTGGGTTGTCGTGCCCTGCTCTGGGGGATCTCCTGCAACCCGGGGATCAGACCCAGGTCTCCTGCATTGCAAGCGGATTCTTTACCATCTGAGCCACCAGGGAAGCCCATATTTGCAGATTAGCTGTATCCAGTTAACTTCAGAATGTGGGCATTGTGTATCAGGTAGTGTCTTCATCTCTAGCTAGAAGCTCTTTCAAAGGTGTGCTAATGTATAGGAAACTATTAATACAATTTTTTGTTACTCTTTGTGGATCAGTTCAATTCAGTTGTCAGTCGAGGTGAGCCAATAACACATTAATATTTGACATGGATCATAGGCAAGCTCTTACTGCTATTTAAGATTACCCATATTTTTCAAAGCATAAAAATCTGTTTGTTCTCATTTATAGTAATACTTCTGCTGTGGGAGGAAAGTATATGTAGTTATAAGCTCAATTATAGCTCCTGGCTTACTGGTAGCGATGTCCTAGATGGGACTGTGGTCCTGATGAGAGCAATGCAGTGAAAAATGAAGATCACGCTGAGTACAACAGAAACTTAAAATGAGATTGTGTTTAAATTCACTGCTGGGACTTGCACACTTGGCACTGGAGAACATGGGGTCACTATAGTAAGATAAGGAGCATTCAATCATATCCATCAGAGAAGCTAAGTTACTGGTTCTGTGGCTCTTGTTTAAATGCCAAATTTCTTTTTGATGATGTATTTGCTCATATGTGAGTATGTGTGTATATACAGACACACAAACACATAGTTATATGTGAATATTGAACACATACATTATATTTATATAAAACATGAGAGGGATAAAAATTATAAAGACATAAAAAATCTATTTTCCATTAATATGTTATTATTTCACAATGCTTTGAAATGTAAAATAAGATACATATGATATTGTATCATGTGAAACATAAGGATTGAGAAATGTTTCCTTATGATTTTAAAAGTTATCATTAAACCTGCTACTAATTAAATCAGAAAAATTGGAACTATGTAAATAAAATCAATTATGTGAGTTTTATTTGCATGTTCATAATTACAGATTTTCAGAGAATAATACTGAGTCAAAAAAAAAAAAAAAGCCATGAAATTGTAAGTAAGAAGGGGGAAAGGGAAAAAGAACACATTTTACTCATGAGCTTGTTATCTGTTAGGTATAACGATTGATCTTTTTGGGGTCGGAATACTATTTATGCTCAGCCCTAATGTAAAAGCTAAGTATCAACTTCATCTTTAGAAGAAAAGAAACAAAATGTTCGAGACAATTAGTAATTTGGCCATGGTTAAACTGATAGTCATTGTTAGAACCAGGATTTAGACTCAGAGCTTTCTGAATTCAAAGTCCATCTTTATTATTTCTGGGTATACTCAATTTTCTTTTTTTCCCTCCTCTACAAAAATAATGCTATCTAATTTTATTTGTTTGTTGTGTCTATTTTTTCTGTAATCTTTTAGGAAAGGGCACCAAAAGTAAGCTTAATTTAGTGCTGGGAATGTGATAAAATCTTTCAGACACAGCAAATACATGGCTAATAGGTCTAGATTAAATAAAGTTTGCTTTTGATGACAAACTACGGTGCTGATGACCTATGACCTATAAGATGCACATTTTGATTATTTCTAAGTGTTGTCATGCTGAGAATTTCATATCCTCCCAGCTTTTCCCCTAGACTGTTGCCAGTGGATAATAACTTGGTTTGAATATGAGAGGTTAATTAAAAAACTACTGTGCTTCCCTTTAATTTCTGTCATTCAGTTACTCATTTATTCAATAAACACATAGTGAATACAAACTTAAGTATACACTGCATCAACCTTCCCTGATTCTATGGAAACTAAAGACTTCTACAAACTGTGTTGGGAACACAGTTTTGAAGACAAGTAATATAAAGAAGAGAAATAGGTATATGGGGGTCCATCTACATTACCCCAAAACACCTGGGATATGTAAAAAGGTATAGCTGCTGCTCCTCAATGTTCATCCATTGTTATCATGTAGTCATATAACTCAGTATTGCTTGAAATAGAATTTTTCAAAAGAACAAAAAAAAAATTCAGATTTTTATATGCAATTAGTCATTTTAAAATATTGGGACATTTTGGTTGTTTAGGTACAGAACAAATATATTTCCCCTATACTCCAACACTTTGAAATGCATGTTCTATAGAGATATATTGAATATGATTTAGACTAGACAGTGAGTTCCTAGAGGACCAGGATCATCTTAGGAGCCAACGTGGGTTAGTAATTGTTTGCTTAAAGGTAGAGACACTTATTCATTAGGAAGCAAATACTTTCCACCTAATGAGTGGAAAGTAAGCCTCTGACCAAGATGAAGAGAAGGTATCTATGAGCTCCCACTATATCATGCGTATCTTGAGATGACAGCACCATTTAATGACTCAAGTCCATGTGGTTGTTGGTATTATCCATTTTATAAATGAAGGAGAGAGTATAATCAAGTAAGGCTCATGAAATTGCATCCTCCAACAAATAAATGTTCAAAATAACTGGAATCTTACGTTCAATATACTTTATTTTATATTTTTTTAAAAAAGTTTTATTGAAGTATTGTTATTTTACAATGTTTTGCTAGTTTCTACTGTACAGGAAATTGAATCACCTATACACATACATATATCCCCTCTTTTTCAGATTTTCTTCCCATTTAGGTCACCACAGAGAAGTGAGTTCCCTGTGCTGTACACTAGGTTTTCATTAGTTATTATTTATATATACTATTAATAGGGTATATATGTCATTTCCAATCTCCCAGTTCATCCCATCTCCCCTCCCCCTTGATATCTATCTGTACCTCTGTGCTTATTTCTGCTTTATAAGTAAGATCTTCTATAACAGTCTCTAAGTTGACTTTAAATTCTAGTGGTTTTAAATTATATTCTTATAAAGTATTGCACAACATATTTAATGTTGCTAATCTTCAATTTTATAATATACACAGATAACAATAATAAAACTCATAGAGCTTCTATAACATTTATTTGAGATAACAGGCATAATGTTCTAGAGATAACATGCATGAAGAGTGTGACATCTAATTGTTTTCGAATAAGTGATAGATATATTACAGCTATTGTTTTGTGGTTAAACCTGTGTTCTGTATGCTATAGCTCTGAGGACAAAGGTTGCCAACCACCATGTCAATTACACTGATTTCTGGAAAGGTAGAGACAGTTATTTGTCATGGTCCCACACAACACACTTAGTTTTTTCTAAGGAGCCATGTTGAAAAAGCAAGAGAATTAAAAAAAAAAAAATCTATTTCTGCTTTATTGACTATACTAAAGCCTTTGACTGAGGATCACCACAAACTGTGGAAAATTCTTAAAAAGATGGGAATACCAGACCACCTGACCTGCCTCTTGAGATTTGGCCACCTGATTCAAAGAGCTGACTCATTTGAAAAGATCCTGATGCTGGGAAAGATTGAGGGCAGGAGGAGAAGGAGATGAAAGAGGATGAGATGGCTGGATGGCATCAACGACTCAATGGACATGAGTTTGGGTAAACTCTAGGAGTTGGTGATGGACAGGGAGACCTGGCATGCTGCAATCCATGGGGTCGCAAAGAGTTGGACACAACTGAGCGACTAAACTAACTAAAGGAGCTATGTCAGGGGGCCCAAAGTTCACCAAGAATAAAGGCCTTGCTTCCTTGTGAATACAGAGTCATCTTTAGCACCTCTCTCCCAACCTCCAGTCAATCAGATTCAGGCTGTCCAGAATTTTTCAGTAATGAAAGTGAAGGTCACTCAGTCATGTCCAACTCTTTGTGACCTCATGGACTATACAGTCCATGGAATTCTTCAGGCCAGAATACTGGAGTGGGTAGCCTCTCTCTTCTCCAAGGGATCTTCCCAACCCAGGGATCGAACCCAGGTCTCCCTCATTGTAGGCAGATTCTTTACCAGCCGAGCCACAAGGGAAGCTTTCAGTAATGAAAGAAAGAAAGTGAAGTTGCTCAGTCATGTCCAACTCTTTGCGAGCCCATGGATTGTAGCCTACCAGGCTTCTCTGTCCATGGAATTTTCCAGGCTAGAGTACCAGAGGAGGTTGCCATTTCCTTCTCCAAGGGATCTTCCTGACCCAGGGATCAACCCGGGTCTCCTGCATTGAAGGCAAAGCCTTTGCCCTCTGAGCCACCAGGGAAGCCCAGTAATGAAGCAGTCACTATATAAGAAAATTACGTAATTCAATCATGATTTCAGTCTGGAGAACATGTATCAAAATTTACAGGGTAACTTTTTCAACTTCAAGAAGACACATCAAATAACTGTGAGGACCACTCATTTTCAAAGAAGCCGATACTCAACCAGAAATGATTTTTAGCCAATAATTCTCATTTTATATATCAATAGCCTCAGATATGCAGATGACACCACCATAATGGCAGAAAGTGAAGAGGAACAAAAGAACCTTTTGATGAAAGTGAAAGAGGAGAATGGAAAAGCTGGCTTAAAACTCAGCATTCATAAAACAAAGATTATGGCATCCAGTTGCATCACTTTGTGGTAAATAGATGGACAAACAATGGAAACAGTGACAAACTTTATATTCTTGGACTCCAAAATCACTGCAGATTGTAACTGCAGCCATGAAATTAAAAGACTCTTGTTCCTTGGAAGAAAAGCCATTGCAAACCTAGGCAGTATATTAAAAAGCAGAGATGTTACTTTGCTGACAAAGGAAAGTATAGTCAAAGCTATTGTTTTTCCGGTAGTCATGTATGGATGTGAGAGCTGGACCGTAAAGAAGGCTTAGCACTGAAGAACTGATGCTTTTGAACTGTGGTGTTGGAGAAAATTCTTGGGAGTCCTTTAGATTGCAAGGAGATCAAACCAGCCAATCTTAAAGGAAATCAACCCTGAATGTTCATTGGAAGGGCTGATGCTGAAGCTGAAGTTCCAGTACTTTGGCCACCTGATGCAAAGAGCTGACTCATTAGAAAAGACCCTGATGCTGGGAAAGATTGAAGGCAGGAGGGGAAGGGGATGACAGAGGATGAGAGGGTAGGATGGCATCACTGACTAAATGGACATGAGTTTGAGCAAGCTCTGGGAGATGGTTAAGGACAGTGAAGCTGGCTAGCTGCAGTCCATGGGGTCGCAGAGAGTTGNTCATTAGAAAAGACCCTGATGCTGGGAAAGATTGAAGGCAGGAGGGGAAGGGGATGACAGAGGATGAGAGGGTAGGATGGCATCACTGACTAAATGGACATGAGTTTGAGCAAGCTCTGGGAGATGGTTAAGGACAGTGAAGCTGGCTAGCTGCAGTCCATGGGGTCGCAGAGAGTTGGACATGACCGGGCGACTGAACAACAACACTTATTTCATGGTGATGAGTTGTATCTTTTAAAATAAGTATCTATATGGTTATGTATCCAAGAATATAAGAAACATAGATTAGTAATATAATTGCAGAATAAAGATTTGTTACCTTTGAACACTTTCCTTGCACACTATATCAATATATAGAATAGTGCATAATTAAAAATATGCATGCTTAAAATTCATCATCAGTGCTGACTTAAAAGTTTAGGCTGAATCTGTCCTCTCTGCCTTTGTGATCGTGTAGTGGGTGAGGATGATGATGATGGTGGTGGTGGTGGTGGTGATGATAAAGCAACCACTGACACACTGAATACAGGGCTCTGTGTTAAATGATTTATATATAGGCGCCCACATAATCCTCACAATACTCCTATTACTAAGGTGTCATTTTCCCTTACTTAACAGAGGAGGAAAAGAATGGTTGGAGAGGTTAATTAGTCAGGGTTTACACATTAGCATAGTCGTGATTCTCACTCCAGAACATGGGCTCCTAATTTTACACTTTGCTTTCCCCTTGAGAGCAAAGAACTCTAAGGGAGGCTAGGGGTCTTCTTTAAATGCATCTCCTGAGACACATTTCTACCAAGAAAACTTCTTTATCATCTATAATATTGAACCTCTGTCCCCTCCTTTAGTGAATATAATTAATTATTGACTATGCATCTTATTGGGAGCAGGAAATTAAATAAAACCAGTGATACAAAAATAGACATAGAGATACATAGATAGATAGTATTTGGTCAGCTAACTAACTAGAACAGATGTAGTGATCAGTTCAAGAAATAATCACATTTTTGTTAATTAGGCTCTTAGTGATGTTTTTTAAGTGCCATTCATTCTTCTAAACAAATAAGTACTTGTCTCTTAAATAAGTAAATTGCATCCCTGGCCTCATTTAGCACATTAACCGCCTTATGAGAATTGATAAGACTTCTTTAAATATTCTAGTATCCTGCAGCTTCTCCTTTTAAAATAACAGCACTCTGTTTTAAGATTCCATTTTAATAAATTTGTGCATGTGTGCATGTTGTTTGTGAAAATACTCTATTTGTTCTGTGCTGCTTGCCCTGTTTCTTTAGCTAGCATTTTTCTCAGACTATAATATCTACCCCCACAACCCTGCCCTCCCACAGAGGTCTAGAATACAAAATTCCATTTGAATCTAAGGAAAAATCCTAGGAGAAGTACTGTGCATTTAAAGATACTCAGTGAATGTGAGCTGGATGACTGTTGATTCTGCCCACACTGTTCAGATATATACATATTTATCTTAAAATCTCAACAAGTGTATCAGAATTTTCAGGAAAAAAAAAACAAAACATAGTTCAGTTATAAACTGGAACTTCTTAGAGTTTCTTTTCACCTATATTTCCCATAGCAACTATTACTCATATGTAATGTTTTAACAAATGTAATATATATACTACCATCAAAAGCCTCAGGGGAAAAGAGAATAATTTTTAGTAAGTGTAATGTTTTACTAAAAAAGAAAATAACACAGGTAGGATAGAAACTTTTAAGCAAAAATAATAAAACATAATCCACTAAAGCAAAATAAAATTTAATAGTAGAATTAATGCAATTGTGAGAACTTTAAATAAGAATTCAGCTCCTCAAGTTACTTTTAGAATCATACAGTCTGTCTAATGATCTCAACAAATATACCGTGTATCATACAGCGGTTCAAGTAAACAAATTTATGCATTTACCAATGTAAAATATTCATTAAAAAATATTCTACTGAGTACATGTGCCAGTGCTGAGCAGTATGACAGATGTTGGGATGTAAATGTTCCCAGCAAAAAGAATTAAGATTTTTTCCTCTGGGTGAATTTAGTGCACTTATTTCTACCTTTCACCCTAAGCTGTTTTGATTGTAAGTTTCTTAGTGTTGTTACTGTTCAGTTGCTAAGCCATGTCTGAACCTTTGCAATCCCATGGACTGAAGCACACCAGGCTTCACTGTCCTTCACTATCTCCTGGAATTTGTTCAAATTCATGTCCATTGAGTCAGTTATGCTATCTAACCATCTCCTTCTCTGCTTCCCTCTTCTCCTTTGGTCTTCAGTCTTTCCCAGCATCAGAGTCTTTTCCAATAATTTGGCTTTTCACATTAGATGTTCAATGTATTGGAGCTCCAGCTTCAGCTTCATCATCAGTCCTTCCAATGAATATTCTGGGTTGATTTCCTTTAGAATTAACTGGTTTGGTCTCCTTGTAATCGAAGGCACTCTCAAAAGTCTTCTCCAGTACCATAATTCAAAAGCATCAGTTCTTCGACACTCAGCCTTCTTTATCGTCCAACTCTCCCATCCGTACATGACTACTAGAAAAACCATAGCTTTGACTCAGTATTACAGCATAAGTTTTACTTCTTTTCTCTTCTGAAGTGCTGAATATTAACATGACTTTGTCAAAACGTACACATAGCCATGATATAGGCATTAGAAAATGATAGCTAGAAAAACTCTGAAGTTTTGCTAACACTAGTTTATTTAACCTCCAAAGTTGCAAGTTAGCTGAGGTCTCTTGCTGCTGCTAAGTCGCTTCAATCGTGTCCGACTCTGTGTGACCCCATAGACGGCAGCCCACCAGGCTCCCCCATCCCTGGGATTCTCCAGGCAAGAACACTGGAGTGGGTTGCCATTTCGTTCTCTTAGATGGGTTATTTTTAGACAAAATTAGGACATGCAGCAGAACGGACAGTACTGAATCCACCAGTTGGATCACTGTATGTAAGAGTTCACATATTCCCCACCATGATAAGCAAATGCAATTGTGCATGTGTACATACTAGAATACATTTATAAGTTCATTTGCAAAATAAAATCTATGAAAACAAAAATAAGACAATCTCAAAATAGCACATTTTTTCCTAATATATTACTCTATTAACTAAGTTATGTCTTCAATTAAAGTGAACCACTATTTTGAAGTGATTCTAAATGCATAGTCAGAAAGACTAAAAAGAAAACTTTAATATTTTTCCCCTCCTCATCCTATTTTTCCTTTTATTTTACCAATATCTCTGTTACAATAAGGTATTTTTTCCCCCCTACCCCTTACCCAAAGTGAGTTTGTGGGTGAGTAGGTGAATCAATTACTTGTTTCTTCCATTGATGGTGGGTCAGCGGTTCTATAACTTTAAAACATCTTAGATTATACTCTCTAGTGTAATAATCTCTCGCTTATTGGGTTTCTATGAGGCTTTAATGAGTTAATAGTTGCAGATTGTTTAGAAAATATTTGGTATATAGTAAGTGCTCATTAACTATTAAATTTTTCTCAGATAGTCACAGAACTTGCTTTGAACATGAATCTGATAAATATTGAAATTCTACATTTAAATGTGTCATGAATTACCAAGATACCATATGTAAATGACAAATTGGCCTAAAAAGCAAATCATACATTTCATGCATTATTTAACTTTGTGAATCATAAAGGTGGTTTGCATTATTTTGTAGATTGTATCTTTCTTTGGTACACAAATATGGAGGTGATAAATTCAGCATAAAGTCATTGTTTTGAGATAGGTTATGATCTGGAGAATAAAGATGTATGTGTGTGTGTGTGTGTGTGTGTGTGTGTGTGTGTACGTGTGTGTGTGTGTGAGAAAGACAGAGAGACAGAAGGAGGAAAGAGACGGAAGCACTTAAAAGAGATCAAGTATATACATTTTAGTCTTGGCCCCCTTTCTAATATGTTTTATCTTATTTTATGATGTTAACCAAAATTTCCCATCCCAGAGCACCGTATTTTACTTCTCTCATTCTATAACACCTTGCTGTTTCTAGTTTCTTGTGTGCTATTTGTGGCCTCCTAACCCTTCAGTTTCTCTTTTTCATTCTGAGGTTACTGAAGGATAGAGAAAAACTGCAGTTATGTGTATGGCACTTATTTTTGGACAAAATAAAACAGGTCGAATCACCTACAAGAAAATTGAAATTCATATTTTCTTTCACTTATAAACTGTGCTGTAACATGAGATTTTGTATGTCCTCTCTTTGGGATCTGCTCTCCTGTTTCCCCTGGCTTCTCTGGAACAGGGCACTCCACTGCCTTGACCTCTCTACCTTCTCCCAGACTGTGGGCTTCCTCTCTAGATGAGACTGCTCCCTTTCAAGCACAGGTAGGACTGCTTACTTGTTATTGTCCCTATAGTCAGATGGAAGGCAGAGGAGAAGGGAGCAACAGAGGATGAAGATGGTTGGGTGGCATCATGATTTGATGAACATGAGTTTAAATAAACTTCAGGAGATAGTGAAGGTCAAGGAAGCATGGCGAGCTGCAGTCCATTGGGTCACAAAGAGTCGGACACAATTTAGTGACTGAACAATCAACAACAATATAGTCAGCACCAGATGAAAATCTGCAGCACTTGGAACCCCTCCTGTCTAAAACAGGGCAATGGACTGCTCTGCTGTGCAGCTTGTATGAGTAGAAGGCAGAGCCACTTTCAATCAGAAATCATGAAAGCCCCTTGATTACCAACCCTCCACTTACACAAATAAGTTTCAAGGCTCAGTTCTTCCTGCTTTATCCATATCTCATGAATTTGTGTATTTGCAATATATATATTATAGCCAAATGTATAATTAAATATAATTTATATTAATATCTCCCATTGTGTATTTACCTACCTGGTCTTTTTGTATCCACTTTTAACCTAATGCACAATTTTGTACTTTTGTTTGTTTTGTTTTAAAGCTGTAGCTAGTGTGATCTTTAATGATACATATTATATATATCTATGAACCTGGAAAGTAAAACTTTCCCTGGATTGTTAGTTATCCTTCAGATAACCTCCCAAATCCTTAACAGGGCTTGCAAAGTGATCTGAGCACTGACCTCTGCACCTTATTTCTTTTAATTCCTGGAGCCTGTCAGCTTCTCTTCCCTCTTAGCCGGAGGGCATGCGTTTCCCCTGCTGGCTATCTTCCTCATCTTTTCCCTAACCTCTTCTTAAAGGGCTAACTTCTACTCTCAATTCGATGCTGGTTCTCAAAGTGTTTGTTCTCCTTCCCCTTGCCCCTTGCCTCACGTTCTATCAACCCGTATGCTTGCTTTCATCAAACTGGACACTCGCTGATAATTCCCAGTGTATGCTGCTGCTGCTGCTAAGTCACTTCAGTCGTGTCTGACTCTGTGCGACCCCATAGATGGCAGCCCACTAGGCTCCCCCGTCCCTGGGATTCTCCAGGCAAGAATACTGGAGTGGGTTGCCATTTTCTTCTCCAATTCATGCAAGTGAAAAGTGAAAGTGAAGTCGCTCAGTCGTGTCCGACTCCTAGCGACCCCATGGACTGCAGCCTACCAGGCTCCTTCGTCCATGGGATTTTCCAGGCAAGAGTACTGGAGTGGGGTGCCATTGCCTTCTCCTCTCAGTGTATAATCACACCAAATAATTCTTTGGCAGATTGCATTTGAAGTCAGAAATATAAGAGCCTAATTCTAACCTTATCACTTATAGCTGAGTGACTTTATGTGTGCCACTTGATTTCTCCAAGTTTTATTTCCCCATCTGTAACACATGGGCTTGCTGAGATGTAGCAAATGATATCTAACACAGTGCCTGGAACATCTATTTCCCACAACTTAAATGTTATTCACCTCTGATTGGCTTAATTGTATAATCCTATCATGTGCTCCACTGACTCTTTGAGATCCTACCGACTGTAGCCCAACAGGCTTCTCTGTCCGTGGGGTTTTTCAGGCAAGAATACTGGAGGGGGTTGCCATTCTCTCTTTCCTGGGGATTTTCCCAAACCAGGAATTGAACATGCATCTTCTGCAATGCAGGTGGAGTCTTTACCTCTGAGTCACCAGGGAAACCCATAATCTATCATTCTGCCTACCAAAGATGTGACCTAACAAATAATTTGATACTCAAGGTATATTAGGGAAATGAGAGAGAGACTGAAAGGAAGGATGGTTTCTGCCAACCATCTGTGAAAAATGACAAGCTTTGCTAGGTCTTTCCTTATTAGCCCTTCACTGTTTGCTAATGAACCCCTTCATTGTACCTTTGGTTTTTTACCCCTAATTAAGAAACACCAGTCCTTAATCCAGGTCCATCTCCCAGAAAGATGAGAGAGAAGGAGAGTTGGCAAGTCAATGCTAATTTCAAAGTAACTTAATGTTTTCTTTCCCTTTATTAATGTGTTTGCACTTCACAAGCACCTCTGGAGAGAAAATGGCTTACCCCATAGGCTGTAAGAATAGATAGACATTTTCATTGTCAAGGTCAGTATGGTGGGTAATTATTTTGGAGCAAGTTA
This sequence comes from Oreotragus oreotragus, assembly GCA_006410675.1. Classification (NCBI taxonomy): domain Eukaryota; kingdom Metazoa; phylum Chordata; class Mammalia; order Artiodactyla; family Bovidae; genus Oreotragus; species Oreotragus oreotragus. The sequence goes on from SJYX01017828.1 coordinate 223,229, forward strand.
AATAAAGAATCTTCCTTAAATAAGGAATCTTAAAATATTCTCTGTTTAATCTGTGCTCTAAGGAAATCCCATTGATTCCTAGTGCTACTGCATCTTCAATTGTGGCCATTAATACAATTAAAAAACCAAGTGAAGGAATAAGATTTCTAATCCCCCAAAGATCTGTATCTATTGTTTGCTGAGATTTTAGCTGTATTTTTTATTTCTGACTCTTGACATGTTTATATCTGCTGAAGATTTCAATTAAAATAGACAGCAGAGTGATATTGAATCAATAGTTGTTGTTTTGTATCTAGGGAAAAAGAAGCAATATGAAATATGGAAATCTGAGAGAATGTAAATGCTTTAGGATCTGCTGTGAGACATATCCTCCTGCATGTCAGACAGACATGATTTTTAGAGCAGAGAATTTGCTGGCTTAAAGAAGACAACTTGCCAGTTTCATTAGTTTCATATCTTTCGCTAGATAGAGTCACTGTTCCAATCATTAAAATACCAGTCCTAAGCTCCCATTAAGTTTGAACCAAATGACAGCATGTTTTAGAAGTGCTTTGTACGATAACAATATGTAGCTGAATACTCCTTATAGATGAGTGAGCCTGTGATAACTTCACTATAAACTGAGTTCCACTCTCTTTTACTTGCTTAGGTTTCATTTTCATGAGCTTGCCAAGAACATAATTTTTAGTGCTTCTTATGAATACCCAACAGAGATCACATTGAAAGAGATTCATTGTTAGAACAGTAGGAATTTGTAAATATAAAGTACCAATATGGTAGGAACTAAATAGGTTGAATCACCAATTTTCATTATGGTGAAGCTGAATTTTTTCCCCCCTCCCTGGTCAGGGGTGTGTGGAGCAGTCAGATTAGACCCAAAGAACAATGAAGTGCTAAAACATATATAATGGACACTTCAGAATAAATGCTATCAGATCATGAAGTATCTCTTGCAACCAAAATTAAGATAGGAAATCTACCAGCACAGAGCAAATCTCTAGTGAAGAAAATGCTATGTTTTCATTTTTAAAACCAAAGTATTTCATTATTTTGTTCCATACTGTGCACTCCACGTAGCATCAGCCTGGGATTCAGAAGAAACCAAAGGAAGTCTTGTGACAAACATTTAAGGTCAACTAGATATCTTTTTTATTCTCTATGATTCCCTCTGAATTTGCAATTGTTCATTCTGAATTCATTGTTCTCTGAAAGCAAGGAGCAAAACAAACAGTAACTGTTGAATATTTTGTCTCTGTCTATCTGCAGAATTTGGGGCCTGCATGTGGTTTTTCAGAATGTAGTAGAAAACAGTATTTATGTTTATATATTTTGTGTTTTTTTGAACATATTTTCCTACAGACATATTAAATTTCTTAAACTGCTAATGCACAAGAGTTTCTCAGATTGGCAATTATTTCATGGACTGGAAAGGTAAATAAATATCTCCTTTGAAATAGCTCCTAAAGAAAAGGTGGGGATACTCAGCCATTTACCAGTAAGTGCTTGGGGCTTTGTTGAAAAGCACATGGCATCTTTATAGTCATCCACAGGCAAAGATTCCTATAAAAGATGTTAATAAGTTCTTGATATGTATACATTTGCCTCTGGGCTTTTGCTCCACCCGATATGAAGAGGGAACTACAATAATCTGTCCCTAGAGACAACTCTGTTAATTGCCAGGAAGAGGAATTTGATTGCTTTTCTGAAATGTTTAGAAGAATATGTTTTATCTCTAATGTGCTAAATGTCCACATATGAAATACAAAACAGTAGATGATTTCCCCCAATCAACAGGCCTTCTGTTAGCAACATCATTCCCTAGCATGTGCCTGTAAGACAGCTCATTAGGACAATGTGTATGATATGTTTCAGATCCTTTTTAAATCGATGTGCAAGGCTCACCCAATAATAACTTCTTTATCATCCAAATACTATTTTTACATTTATGCCCATGTTTTACTAAACATAGGAAGCATAATAGTAAAGAAAGTCATCTTCCATTAGATCAAGAAGTACCAATTAAGGAAAGCTAAAAGTTACAGAGAGCAGACCATTTTTAATTTTAGACCATTAGAAACATCTGATTATAATTCACTTACATCTAAAAAATGATTTACCTTTCAAGAATGACTAAAGTTTTTGGTCTCCTAAGGTTTTAAGAACGTGTTGTTATTGCAAACCCTGCAGGTGTTTCAGTTTTATGTTTTTGGATGGTTTTGCTTTTTAATTCAAATTGAAATGGGCCTGTGTTTGCCTGTCAGGGTAACAAAACTATCCCAGCAGCAGATTCAGTTCTAGAGAGATAATTATGAACACCTACTGTGTGCAAAAACTGTGGGAGACCCTGTACAAGACACACCTCTGAGTTATAGAGGCCCTGCCTCCAAACTGCCCACAATCAGAAGTTCAACATTTACTGAGCTTTTAATTAGAGCCAAATAGCCTTGGAGTTTGTAGGCCCAAGGGGAAGATGGTTCACAGAGTTGTTCTATCTCCCTTCCATCCATTTACCATCTTTTTTTTTCCCCAAGGCAGTCTGATTTCTCTTTCTTTTTTTTTGGCCTCTCTCGGAGAATATACATTTCTGTGGGAGTGAATGCCTGAGTCACTGCTGAAGCACAGGCAAACAGAAGGGACAAGCAGCATGCTCTGCTCTTATAAGCCCGGCCTCATCCCCCTTTGCTCCTGTCAATGGTGCTTTGGGCCCTGAGCATATGGGCACGGGCTTGTCTTCAGAGCCACTTATGGCACATATATGAAATTTACTGTGCCTTCCTGGAAAAATGAAGTGTTTGTGAACCACTTGGGAGAGGAATGGATTTATGGAAGGGGAAAAACACGCCCAGCCAAGCCATTAAACACTGGTTTTCATGCTGTTCTCAATCACCAGACTATGATGGAAGAGCTCTCATCTTAGGTTCAAAAGGAGCGAGTGTTTGTCTCCTTTTTGAAATAAATTACTGGTCAAGATCTTTTTTAGGGAGCAATTTCCCTGTTTATATCCTCAGAAACATAAGTTTATGAGGTCAATGATCACGGGTAAGGGATAGGCAACACACAAAATGACAGAAGTAGCATGACAGTTATTTTTCTATTACTGAAAAGAAAAGCCATATCAGAAACAGTCATTTCTCAAGTAATTAATCCCTTTGAGTTGATTTATCAAAGAAATCCTGTTCATAAATTGTACCGTACTTCTGTTGGTAGAAAACTGGTAATATGTTCTACAGTGCTTTTGGATGAATAAATCCATGAAGGGCCTTAAGTCAATCTTCCAATCTGGCATTAGCATTTTCATCTCACTATGCATGATATTTTTAAAATCAGGAGAGTTGGCTTTCAGTGTAAGTAGGCATACATTAAAACATAAGAGCTTGGTGGCGTGCTGTTAGATGCTGTTTGACTTGGAAAAGCATTGTACATTTCCACTAATATGTTTAATTTTACTTAAAGACATAGCACTCACTCCATCCTGTTTGTGAAACTATATTATATTGATTAAATTGTGAACCAAAATTGGTGGCCAGCAAGGGTAGGAAGGAAAAAGAAGATTCATTGAGGAGAGTTTCGGGATGTCAATTTCCATTGAACAGAAGGAAGGAGAGCTCTTTGTATGTAACTATATATTTTGCATAACTTAACCTTTAAAGTGTTGTGTGGTTTATTTATATATAAGAAATCAAAATGAACATGCCACTCTTTTCTACTGAATATGTCATTTTGGCTAAGGCTATAATTAGAAATGTATAACTTGAATATTATGAAAGTGTTTTGTTTTTACTTTGGTAGGGTTGGAGGAGGGAGTGGAAAGGCAAATGCACTTCAGCAGGTGCTGCTTACTGTTCAACTCAAAGATTTCATCTCAATGGAGACTGTGAGCACTGTGGCCTTTTGGAAAAACCATCAGTGTGGGTTAAGAAACCTGGATTCCAGCTGGTTTTGCCTTTAGTTATGAAACCAAAAGAATATCATTAGCTTTGTTTAAATGCCTCTGATTCATTCCCCATTAGCACTTTGTACGTTGTATACATATTACAGCCCATATGTAGCATGTGCTCACTGTGCAGGAATGATGATAAGTACATTACATGCATTGGTTTATTTGAAATGTCCTTTCAGAACACTTACTAGATTATACTCAAATGATCTGTTCATGAGTCCAACTCTTTTGTATGACCGAGACTGTTTTATTGACACTTTAGATACTTTAGAAAGATTTGTTAAGTTTGATTGACCTTTTATGTTCCTCAATTCTAATTTTTTTAAGGTTTTTATTTCATTGAATAAGAATAGGAACATATTTCTCTTCATCAGGATAAGGAGGGCTTCCTTAATGTTTTCTGTATTGTTGTAATATGTTAGAGTAAAGTATTTTTGGTATACTTTTCCTGTGTTATCATAGACCATTACCATTTTAATTTTATTTTTGTAGCTCAAATGACTCACTCAGGCACAGGGAAGCATTCCCTCAATAGATTGTTCTTAGTGATAAAATAAGTGAAAATATCATAGATTCTCATCCATCAGACACTAAAAACATATAGTAAAGCCACAGGGTTTGCCAAAATACTGATCCTCACATTGATCATTGTCAACTTGAACTTGTCTTTTAAAAAGCTATGCCTTTTATTTGTTTGTATTTGCTCTAATAATACAACTATTAATATATTTCTAAGTTTCATCAGTTCTACAAAACAAAAAGGTTTGTTTGACTAACCAAGAAGTGTTAGTCTGTCTCTACCTGTTTAAAAAATAGATTAAGGTTATTTTTGAAAACATCTTAGGGTCTATACCTTAAATCTGAATATAAAATCCATTAGCAGTCCACAATGAGAACTAATTGCTGGAGTGCAATCTTGGCAGCATTTTTATAACTGCTAGTGAAGCTCACATAGCTAAGAGAGTACATTATCTTATAAAAATTATATTCTCAGGGGATTTTGTTCTTAATGTATAACAATGTGAATAATAGCATGCACTGTTCAGATTAAAATCTCCTACTAGTATAAACTAAGTTTGAGATGTTTCAAGTTTATATCTGAGGTGGATGAGTTACATTTAGATAAACACTCTCCCTTTTCCTTTCCATTTTTGGCCATTAAATCATCAGTATCATTCAAGAAGAGGAGAGATAATAAAGAGAAAATAAGAAATGAAGAAGAATAAGAAGAAAACAAACCAAGACAAAATATCAAAAATTATCAAGGGAAGGCAATTATCAAAAATCAATTGAAAGTTTCTTTTCTCAGCACTCTGGACAGCAAAAATGAGCCTAAAGACATTCTTTTTGAAAAGGAACACTGAAGCATGTTATCATATCCAATTACATTTTAGTAGTAGGGATGACAAGGATATTAAAAGTATTTACTTACTGAACCTAAAGTTTCCAATTGGGTTTTTCAATCCTATGGCTAAATAGAACATTCAAAAATTCAGAGTTTAGTAGCTTTTAAGGTCACCTGAAACACTGTGATTTTTAGTCACAGCACAGCCTTTTTGTTAATTTTCTTTCTGGGCAGTGTCATTGTATTATCAAACAAGAAAGAAAGCAAATGATCTAAAGCAGAGATGGAGGGTGGAGAAAAAGACAAAGTCTGTGATTGACTGAGAAGGACCAGGTATAGTCAACTAGACACACTTAGATGAAAAGAGATGAGTATCAAAGTCTAGGGACTATGGAGAAGAAAGAGAAGCACTTGGGAGGAAATCATACAATACACTACCTAGTTTTGGCCTGAACCCAGCATTTGTATACGGGGTGATGAGGAATAAAATGGGAAAGGGATATTTGAGTTATATTGTAGAATAAGTCAAACTCAGGTGAGAACATTGTTCATGTCAGGCATCCACTGGACAATTAAGTGACAAGGCTGAGCCTTCCCCGTGCTGCCCCTCACCTCGCAGAGATCTGAGTAAACTTGGTCCTGTCTCCATAATTCCTTATATCCTGTGAATGTCTCAATCTTTCCTCACAATTTGTGAATTTCCTGGGGCTGTATTTCCATCATCTGCTCCATTTCTGCCCTCTATGTGTATACAATCTCTACTATAATCACACTATATTTGGCAGGGTATCTGATTCAGTGTTCTCAGTTTTTCATGAAAAAAAAAAAAGCTGCATTAAGGGCTTGATATTTTTAGTAACTCTGCTTAAGATTTGAGAGAGGTCATGACCTTTGAGAGGTCATGTCCCGAAGTTTCTTCTCCATTCCCTCCTTATTATTTCACTGAGAGTAGTTCCTCCTTCTTCTCTGAAGCCCTTATACAAACTGACATCTATGTCCTTAAGGGACTCCTCTACCACCTCCATGAATTTGCTCATTTTCTTGAATTATTAATGTTCAGTAAGATTTAGTCACAGGCTTTGCTTGTCTCTGGAACTGTAGTGTAAAGTCAGCAGCCTTTGGAAGATCCCAGGGTATACTTTAACATCTGCTATTCCACTTACTATACTCTGTTGAAAGAATTAGACTTGTTTTAAAAGGGATGGCCTGAAGCAAGCTTAGGGCATAATTCTCTTGGGAACAAATAAATGAGCAAGTTATTGTACTTTGTACGTGTGTGTGCATAAATTGTGCACAAACACAAGTTTTTATATGTGTAGAAAATACACAGTGAATACTTTCGAGAGACCCTGAGAATTCCTTGTGGAATTGGCATTTGGGATCTCCTTTTGTTAGCCATACAAAATGTGATGGGAATTTTGATCTCTTTCTTCTAGCCACACTAGTAATGGAATATTGTCCTAAGATTATATTTCTTACTATTTTCTGAAGTAAAGGATATTTTAAATCTTTCATTTCCAAAGGATCTTGCTTTCTTCCATTTTTTCCACCTCTTAGCACATCTTCAGGTTAAAGGAGTTTCCGAAATTAGCCCCATTTTTTCTTGAGCTTTGTGGATATTTTTGGTTGCCTGCCTAATGTCTGTGACTTCACCCCTCATTTCCAATATCACACTGATTGTGTCTGGGTTTCTTCCTTTGTCCTGACCTCTGCCTCAGGGCTGGAATTTGTTTCAGTGAACTAGTTCTGTTAATGCCAGTCCTCTTGCCTAGATTAGGAATGGATGAGTCTAAACCAGTTTAATTTGATAAGAGGTTTGCTATGGCCTGCCTCAAGTTTCCATTCATTTAAAACTGAGGGTGGAAGGCCAGCACAAGTATCCTACAGGACATGAATAAGGCTACATACACATAATCATGACTATTGTCCTGGGATTCATCCCATGACCATCAGAGATAGCAGATTTATGATGAAGCAGTTGCAGCATTGGAGAAAGAATTGGCAGTCCACTCCAATATTCTTGTCTGGAGAATCCCATGGGCGGAGGAGCCTGGTAGGCTATAGTCCACAGGGTCGCAAAGAGTCGGACACAACTGAGCAACTCACTCACACATTTGCAGCACACATAAGGATAAAGGAACTTGTAATCTAAAACAGTTTTAAACCAATACATCAAGTAATTCTGACATTTGCTCTAACTCCATTTATAACTCCATTTATAATTATTATAAACTATTGGCTCCATTTCCCATGCTTTGCAATAGATCTCTATCCCTGTAGCTTATTTATTTTGTACATAGTAGTTTCTACCCCTGTACTGCACCTCCCCACTGGGAATTACTATAAATGGTTAATTATTCTATATATCTGTGAGTCTACATCTTTTTAGTTATATTCACTAATTTGTTGTATTTTTCAGAGTCCATGTATAAGTTATATTGTGTTTGCCTTTACCTGATTTATGTCACTATAACATAATGCTCTCTAAGTCCATCTGTATTGTTACAAATGGCAACATTCTTTTTTATGACTAATGTTCCATTATGCCATTTCCTACTCCAGGGGATCTTTCTGACCCAGGGATTGAATCCCTATCTCTTGCATCTCCTGCATTTGCAGGTGGATTTTTTATCACTGCACCACTTGGGAAGCCCTGCACACAATATATATATATACCACATCTTCTTTATCCATTCATCTATTGATGGACATTAGGTTTCTTCCATATCTTGGCAATTATAATAATGCTGTTATGAACATCGGATGCCTGTATCTTTTCAAATTAGTGTATTTTTTTGCCTTTTTTTTTTTTTTCAGATATACACTCAGGAATGGAATTGCTGGGTCACTAAGACTTATCAATTTAAACTTCTACGTATCACTTAAGTTCTTACAGCACTCCTGTGGCTATTTCAATGAGCTTACTTCAATCCTTAATCATTTTTATAAGGATTTCTGCAATAGATGTCAAACACTCTCTCAGCCTTCCATGTCTTCTCCCAAAATTCCAGTCTCTAAGTTACTTCCAGAAAGAGCTTGCTAAACAAAAATTTGGCATGTCATCTTCCAGCATAAATTTGTAAGTAGTGTCCTATCTTTCGAGCATAAAGTCCCAAAATTTTGCATGACATTTAAGATGTTTTCTTTTCCTTTTGAATATGGCTTAGTTGATTTTTATATGAATTCTGTGTCCCAATTATACTGAGTTTCTTAAAATTCTGTATATATGACTTATTTTCTCATAATCTGATGGTTGTTTAAATTCATCTCCTTTCATGTACTTACTGTAATTTATATTTGTGTATGGCAAGCTCTTATATCCACAAAGATTATTAGGGAAAACCTTTAATGTAATTTCTACCCCAACACTCTTTAGGAGCATTGGGTATTTCTTCATACCTCCTTCATGGCAGAGAAAAACATGGCACATTCTAATCATTTATTTTTCTGTTTGTTTCTCTGCTGAACTCTGAACTCTTGGATCTAAGCACTTTTGTCATTGTATTTCTGATACTTCCATTGTGCCTGGCACATAGACAACCAGTGTTTGGGAATGAATAGTGAGAAAGACAATTGTTAATGTAAAGACTGAAGACTGTTCATGACGTCAGCTTTTTAAAAAGCAAAATTTCAGAGAATTGGTTGTTTTTGCTTGCAGTTATTGTGACAACACATGACTGATTTTATATTTGCTTTCATCATTTTATTTTTTTTTCACTGAGACATTTGATACTGCTTTGTAGTTTTCTGTTGTTTTTGTGCTTTGGAATGTATGTAATAACAGGAGATAATGTTGATTTGTCTTAAGATTTAGGTCACTAATCAGGAAAACACAATTGAAAACATATTTTTAACCAAGATTATATATTAATTAGGTCTTTCCTGGTGGCTCAGGGATAAAAAATCTGCCTGCCAATAGAGGAGACACGATTTTGATCCCTGAGTTAGAAAGATCCCCTGGAGAAGGAAATGGCAACCCATTCCAATATTCTTGCCTGAGAAATCCCAGGGACAGAGGAGCCTGGCAGGCTACATGGGGTCACAAAGAGTTGGAACACTACTTAGCGACTAAAGAACAGCATTAACAGTACATTAATTACTTGATGTTAAATGAGTGTATAGTGTATTTGTCTTAAAGGGAGATTATAGAGATAGGGTGAACTCAGGAGACTGTCTCTTATAGCTCTTTTTCTGGCAAAAAAAAAAAAAAAGAAAGAAAACCCCAAAGATATTGCAATTATCAGGAAAGATTAGGTTATACTGTAGTAAAACAAAACAGCTCCACCCCTCCCCAAATTACAAGATCTCAGACACTCTACATCATGAAACTTCACTTCTTTTTAGTGCTACAAACCCATGCATGAGAGAACACCTTCACTCCATACAGTCACTCAGAGATCCAGACTAACAACATGATCCCATCCTGGAGATACACCTCCGGAAACATGAAGTTTTTGCTAAAGTAACAACATAGAAAGGGAGTGCAGAATTGTGCTTTTTTTTTTTTTGCTTCTGTAGTCAAAGCATAAAAGTGACACACTTTATTTTGATCACAGTTCAGTGGATAGAACTAGTCACATCATCTTGCCTAATGCCAGGGGACACTGAATACATAATGGTACAGATACAACTGTTGGTGAGTGTTTCTTTCTGCCACATTCCTGTGGTACCTGTTCATAGATTCTTATAATAATCTAGTTGTGGAAAAGGTAGTAACATTTATGAGAAGAGAGAGAGAGAAAACAAAGACCTTTTATTTCTGTCTTTCCAATAAGCAAACTGCCCTTCATTTGAGATTCAAATTCTAAGTCCCCTGTTTCTCAGTCACTCTGTCTGTCTGTCTATCTATAGAGGATAACAAACAGAGCAGGACATTTTGTCTAGAAATTTCATATCGATTGAATTGCATATAGAATTTGAAAATAAATATAAATATAATAATTAAATGAAATAAAAATTTAAAAGTACTACATCATCCTACTTAGTCAACAAAATTTTTCTCACTCTGTGGTGCAGTATCTAACTTTGCTTTTTAAACACAAAAGAGAGCATATTGGCTGATAGTCTTGAAAAGTTCAGGCATTGGCTGCATTGACCTGAGGCTCTGCTGTGCCCTGTTGCTCTAATAATGATGTCAGTACCTGGGTTCTCTTTTTAATTTCCTACTTCTAAATCAACTCTGCTCTATTGGGGCTAGAATTCTTTCTAGGAAAGCTCTTGTCACTAAGGTTCCTTCCTTGGTCATCTCTACTCCCTGTCTGCGGATTAAAAGTGAGGTTATGAGGAGGAATACTTTAGCAGCTACAGGCAGTATCTAGAATAAGGTAGGGCACTTAGTTAAACATTTCCTCAGTTTTGGTTATTCTATCTTTGATGTTCTTGCAAGAGTCTGGAAGGAGAATTTCATTACTGTGGCTTGAATCAGATGCTCAGATCTTAACTAGTCAGCATGATTAGTAGATCAATGTGAATGGCCAGGCCTACATCATTTGTCCACACTTGCAGGGACTGGGGAGCCTGGTGGGCTGCCGTCTATGGTGTCGCACAGAGTGGGATACAACTGAAGTGACTTAGCAGCAGCAGCAGCAGAAGGAAGGGATGTGTTTGTGGTTAGCTCTATCTGACATCCTTGGACTGATTGTTGAAGAGGGGGTCTCCTTGAAGGGGAAAGGGACCCTGGGAAGACAAAACAAACAGATTGCTTATCCTGCTTGGTATACTCCAAATATTAGCATATTCATTTGGCATTCTGCATTTGCATATATAAGGTATACTGATAAAATTTCATTTCACTTAAGATATAATTTCTATCAACGTTTCATACATCATTCAAAGTTAACAATTATAATGGAGAAAAAAACTCAAAGTGAATATAGACTGCTTAAATTTTTAAGTCTTGGAGGAATAGAATTTTCCTTCTGAAATAAAAGTAAGTATTTTTATGTCTTTGATAGTTAATTATTTAATCAAACTATAACCTTTTATTTGCATAGATGAAACTTTATTGTTTCCCTTAAATGCCAACCTTTTAACAGTAAAATGTATTAAGTACATTAAGTACTATCAATGCTTTTGCTCTGCCCTTGCTGTGTTTTAACTTAGGTTAAAAATTGCATAAGGCATTGGTTATTGAAAAACATATATTTCCAGGCATACAGTATGATCTCAATGTTTAATTTTATATTGTCACATTACTGTTTAAGTGTTTTACTACATGGAAAAGAATAGGTTAATTGACTAGGCGTTCTTAAGTATTAGATTTGTAAATTCATCAGGAAATTGAATAGTTTGGGTCAAATCTAATTAAATTTTATTTGGGGCATCTGTATATTTGTTACAGAAATCTGCTATGTTATTACCTTATGATCAATTGTATTAAAAAATAATACTATAAACATCGTACCATATTCCATTTTTCAAAAATCCTGAACATATACACGTGCATTTAAATTACTATGCTTATTTCAAGTAATCATGTTTCTAATCATTTTATTCTTAAAGATTTTCTCAGGTCTATAATGATCTCAAAATATCTCTGGAAAATGTCTGAAATATGTTACTTTTCATAAAGCAAGCACTGTCACAGTATTTTCTTTCCAAAAAATCATCTTGAATTAAAATTTGATTCATTTTATAATTTAAACCACCAAAAATTTTCCTATACTGGCAGCCAATATCAGAGGAAATTTCCTTGGATTCAAAGTGAGTTCTTGATTTCAAGTAGAATTTGTACAACGTTTTTAAAGCATTTATGATTTCTGGTTTAACAGCTGTTTTAATAATTTCCATATAAACTGTTATTTATATCTTTTAATGTTAAGCTTCTAGTTATCCTTCTTTTTTTACTCTACTATCTCACATCCATATTCTAATATTTATGTAACAGTCTTTCCCAAGCCTCCTCACCACCACCACCTTTTCATTTCCATTACAATAATCTTTTTACTATTTTTATTACCAAAAAATTGCTCTATATGCCAATATTCTGATATTATTATTGCTCAGAAAGACATTTCTCCATTGGCCAAGACTTAAGATTTGTAGAGGTAAGTAAATTCTTCCCCCACATTCACAAACTGGTCTTTTTTACCAGAAGAAGTTCCAATTAATTTTATCTTTCTACCATATTAAAGAATAGCTGTAATAAATTTTCATTTATGAATTGGAACAGTCCTGAACCAAGACCCATCTGAGAGTTTCCATCTCTCATTTCTATTTTCTGTGACAGTATGCTTGGTGCCAGAGGAGAACTTTCAAAATAATTCTGTCATGTGAAAGCTGCAGTGTGGTTCTCTCCTAGCATCAGATTTATGCAGCAAAACACACAACAGAAACCTGATCATTTCTGTAAGACGGTACATGCAGATTTGGAATCAAGCCTTCAGATTTTGTGTTTATACTTGAGGTCATAAAATTTCATAAAAATGGCCGTAGTTATCAAGAACAACAACAACAATAACAACGAATCTTTAAATAACATTTTTAGAATCCAATATGTATAGTGGATTTTTGTATCTGTCCATGCAATACCTACAGTAAAGCTGCAGAAAGTGTATTCTCAGGCTCAAGGTTAAGGATATATATGTATAAACACACAAATCAAGATGCCAAACCCCAGAGTTATTTTGTGCAACTATTTTATTACTTAACATTGATAAAGTGAGCATCCCTGCCCCCCCCCCCCCCAAGCCATTTTCAACACTATTTAACCTGGAGTTGAAAGGAGTTAAACAGAAATCTAAAACCTCTCCTTAAGGATTTAGACTTTTCCCCCTTAGGCAACCAGAAAATAGTGTAGGATTTTGCGGAAAGTTGAAGGGGATGTATCAGGGATTCAGGGGTACTCTACAGCTGCTGTTAACCAAGTCTGTGGAGATAATCTGAAAACTAGATCCTTCAGACTAGTGTCAGTTCAGTTCAGTTCAGTTCAGTTCAATCATTCAGTCTTGTCCGACTCTTTGCGACCCCATGAATCGCAGCACGCCAGGCCTCCCTGTCCATCACCAACTTCCGGAGTTCACTCAGACTCACGTCCATCGAGTCAGTGATGCCATCCAGCCATCTCATCCTCTGTCATCTGCTTCTCCTCCTGCCCCCAATCCCTCCCAGCATCAGAGTCTTTTCCCATGAGTCAGCTCTTCGCATGAGGTCCAGACTAGTGTCGGGGATATGTTAAACCTCAGTTTTAATTTACAGCCAGTAATTTAGTTTCCTTGGCAGTAATTCATAAATCCCCATTTCATTCCACCACCACTGCATGATAATGGTGCTTTATCCAGAGCAGCTTCTATCACCACTAAGCCTGCTTCTCAAGCCACGGTGGCTTCCGCTTAGAGAATCCCACCCAATGCCAGTTTTAACAAATGCATAGCCTTATTGAAAATGTGCTGGTGTGTCTCACATTGTTATGCAGGTCCACGGTCATTAAAATTTTATCACATAAACCCTGCTGTCTGCACAGAAGAGGAATTGAAAATATCGGCAAGGGATGATCACACATTTTATCGGAATCTCCTAAAAGAGAAAACCAAGATGTTTAGAGCAGGAAGGAGCAAAAATAGCATTGCCTTTAATTTAAATGTANTCATCTGCTTCTCCTCCTGCCCCCAATCCCTCCCAGCATCAGAGTCTTTTCCCATGAGTCAGCTCTTCGCATGAGGTCCAGACTAGTGTCGGGGATATGTTAAACCTCAGTTTTAATTTACAGCCAGTAATTTAGTTTCCTTGGCAGTAATTCATAAATCCCCATTTCATTCCACCACCACTGCATGATAATGGTGCTTTATCCAGAGCAGCTTCTATCACCACTAAGCCTGCTTCTCAAGCCACGGTGGCTTCCGCTTAGAGAATCCCACCCAATGCCAGTTTTAACAAATGCATAGCCTTATTGAAAATGTGCTGGTGTGTCTCACATTGTTATGCAGGTCCACGGTCATTAAAATTTTATCACATAAACCCTGCTGTCTGCACAGAAGAGGAATTGAAAATATCGGCAAGGGATGATCACACATTTTATCGGAATCTCCTAAAAGAGAAAACCAAGATGTTTAGAGCAGGAAGGAGCAAAAATAGCATTGCCTTTAATTTAAATGTAACAAAATGTCAGAAACCTCTGAAACTGACATTTATCTCTACTGTTCATTTTCACATTTCCCTTGAATGTCTCAGTTTCCCAAAGTTGCATGACAGTTTGATGCAGTTGCAACGATATGATTTCTATAGCTTTCTCTTAGAAAGCTGATGTTAATCAAAGGAGGCCCCTGAGACCTAAAGGAAGTATACTGTTGATTACAGTGTTGACTTACCAAAAGATTGAAAGATTAGTGGGCTTAGTGCTTTATGTAGGAGTCGAGATTTGAATGGCTGGACACTTGATTAAGGGAATTGGAATTTAGGTTAGATGTCTGAATATGATAAGTGAATATGATAAAATGTGAAAAAGGAAAGCAGATAAAATATGAAACTGGTGCAAAACCAATCTCGCAATACCTACAACATTTTTGTGAAAGTCACATGCATTCCCCTCCAAAATAGTCTTCCTTACTGTTGTGTCTGAATACATTTTGTTTATTGTGAGGTGTGGCATTTATGCTTTTCCTTTTCCTATTTAGAATAGATAGTGACTTCCCTAATTGTGCTTTTCCAGTTTCCATAAATAGCATGAGTAATCACTTTGAAAATCTATCAGAGCTTTGAAAATATATGAGGTGTTCTAATTTGTCATATTGTAACATTTTATTGTTTGAAACAGTTTAATGATTTAATAGGCTTTCAAGGTTAAAATCAGAATGTGGTCAGATAAATTCTAAGCAGATGAGAAAATAAACCAAGAATAAATGTTTGATTGTGTGCTAGATTCCTAAATATTTCTGTTATTTTGTATATATAGGGCTTCCTAGGTGGCTCAGTGGGTAAAGAATCTGCCTGCAATGCAGGAGATGCAGGAGATGTGTTTTGATTCCTGGATTGGGAAGATCCCCTGGAGGAGGACATGGCAACCCACTCCAGTATTCTTGCCTGGAGAATCCCATGGACAGAGGAACCAGTGGGGTGGGGGCTTAAGTCCTTAGGGTCGCAGAGTCAGACATGACTGAAGCAACTGAGCTCGCGTGCATGCATATATAAGACAACAGCTCTCAACCATGGTAACCTGACTCTGAGTAGTGCTGTAGTAGTAGGTACAAATTTGCTCTGATATGTCTTTTCCTCTTCAGTCTTTTAAGATTGTGGAGACAAATTTGTTAGGAAGATTTCTTGACTTCAAGCAATGTTAATTAATACGTGCTCAAATTTACCTTAGGCACCTTCTCATAATTACCTTCTATTTTTTTCTTAACAAACCAAAAATTAATATATAATTTAATTTTCATAATATAATTTTAACATCTAGTTTAAGTTATAGGACTATATCTTACATAATTATTTGAAGCAGTTTTTCTTTATTTTGAAGTTCAATTTCTAAGTTTCTTTTTAAAAGATTCAAAAATTAAGAGAGGCATGAGGTTGTAATGAACAGTTCCAAGTGTTCACTTAAGAAATTGGAAACTGTATATTAATTCTATGAACATAATTCAGCCATCATGTGAACTCTGAATAAATACAATGGAAAATTGAAGTGGGGATTATATCTATTAACTATATACATATAAATGTGTCTCTTAGCACATTCATATAAGAATAAACCTTGATAGGACATTTTGGAAATAGACACTGTACATGACATGAACACTTTGGACTGTACATACCTGCCTGCCACTGTGTTCCATAGCATACCTCTGGTGTGAAATCTATTTGTGAAACAACTGAGCAAGTTTTTCAGCTTGGAGCTTCAAAAATGTCATGAAAAAATGAACAAATTATTTGATAATCATTGAACCTGCACTTTTTCTCTTTAAGCATTGTAAGATATGCATGTACAGATAAATAAATATGCATATGTGTATGTGTGCCTGTCAGTCACTCAGTCACGTCCAACTCTTTGTGACCCCATGGATTATGATCCACAAGACTCCTCTGTTCATGGAATTCTCCAAGCAAGAGTACTGTAGTGGGTTGCCATTCCCTTTGCTAGGGGATCTTTCTGACCCAAGGATTGAACTAGGGTGTCCTGCACTGCAGGCAGATTCTTTACCGTCTGAGTCACCAGGAGAGAGGAATATACACATATGCAAATGTATTTTATATACAACCAACAGGTTGCAGTATTTCAAGGCCACTATATTCATTATGTAGTCATATAATTCTTTTCCGTAGGAATGAAATATTATTCTAAGATTGACTAAGACAGTAAAACAAATTGTCTAAACTTTCAGCAATGAGATATCCCTGAAATTACATGCATTAAATTGAACTTTGAATAGTTTAAACTGTTTTGAACAGAAAAAAAATTTAGGAAGTGGAAGAATCTGGTATGAAAAATTTAGACCTAAACAATGTCACAGTATATTTTTCAGGAGAAAAAGTTTACTAAATTTATTTCCTCAGAGCTGGTTCTACCATATATCTATGGGTAACACAAGGTAGCCCAGGTAGAACACGGGTATGTGTGCATTGGTTTGTGCTTTTATTTCACTTTCTTTAACTGAGCAAGCTAGACATCATTAGTAAAATCTCATTTCACCAATAATGAAGATTTTGGTATGGATATCATGTTATGGCTGCTGTTGTTCAGTTGCTAAGTCATGTCTGACTCCTTGTGGCCCCATGGCTGGCAGCATGCCAGGCTTCCCTGTCCTTCACTCTCCCAGAGTTTCCTCTGGCTCATGTCCATTGAATTGGTGATGCTATCTAACCATCTCATCTTCTGCTGCCTTCTTCTCCTTTTGCCTTCAGTCTTTCCCAGCGTCAAGGTCTTTTCCAGTGAGTCAGCTCTTTGCATCAGGTGGCCGAAATATTGGTGCTTCAGTTTCAGCATCAACGTTTCCAGTGAATATTCAGGGTTGATCTCCTTCAGAATGGACTGGTTGGATCTCCTTGCAGTCCAAAGGACTCTCAAGAGTCTTCTCCAACACCACAGTTCAAAAGCATCAATTCTTCAGCACTCAGCCTTCTTTATGGTCCAACTTTCACATCCATAAATGACTACTGGAAAAACCATAGCTTTGACTATACAGGAAAAAAAAGTAAAGTGATATCTTTGCTTTTTAGTACACTGCTAGCCTTGTCATAGCTTTCCAAGGAGCAAATATCTTTAAATTTCATGGCTGCAGTTACCACCTGCAGTGATTTTTAAGTCCAGGAAAATAGAATCTGTCACGGCTTCAACTTTTTTCCCATCTATTTGCCATGAAGTGATGGGACCAGATACCATGATTGTGTTTTTTTGAATGTTAAGTTTTAAGCCATCTTTTTCTCTCTCCTCTTTCACTTTCATCAAGAGTCTTTCTAGTTCCTCTTTGATTTCTGCCATTAGAGTAGTATCATCTGCATATCTGAGGCTGTTGATATTTTTCCTGGCAGTCTTAACTCCAGCTTGTGATTCATCTAGCCAGGCATTTCTCATGATGTGCTCTGCATATAAGTTAAATAAGCAAGATGACTATATACAACCTGGTGGTACTCCTTTCCCAAATTTGAGCTAATCAGTGTTCCATGTAAGGTTCCAGCTGTCATAGGCAGGATCAGTATACTGAAAATGTAATGAATTGACCTTAGATTATTAGATATGTATGTATGTTATTGTTTACAGCTCAAATAACATGTAACATGTGTTTAAGTGTATATCACAGCCCATTTTATCTATGAAAATTAAAATAAGACAGCACTCTTTTCAAATTTGTAAGTTGTAATAGTGGTTTCTTATAAAAACAAATTGAGTCTAAATTTCTTTCTAATCCTTTCTGTCTTCAGTGAATAGATGTCTCATTTATTGTTTTATCAGTGAATTGAAATACACATTAAGTGTTCTAAAGATATTGAATGTCTTGTTTCACAGACTGTCTGGGAATGATTTTCAGTATAAGAAGACTCAATCACATATTCCTTAAGCAATAAAGACATTTGATAACCTCATATCACAGAAATCAGAGAGGGAATCAGTTCCAAGGATCAGTGACTCAGTGATGTGAAGGGTAGAAGTTTCAAAATTCTCTTGTCCTCTCTTCTATATCACAAGATGACTGCCACAGCACTGATTTCCATGGCCTCATACTCTTGTTCCAGGCAGAAAGACATTCTTTAAATCATACACCCTCATTAGCAAACCCTTATGTGTAACCCCAACATCTATCTTCTCACAGCTTGCATAGCAACATTTTTTCTTATTAATATTCCATTTTTTTTCTTTCAGTCTTTTAGTGTCTTATCTGTGACAGATGAACTCAGCCCCTCTTTATATTTGAAAAAAACACTTCCTAAACATTGAGTTAGTTCCATTTACTGCCCTCCCCCTTTATTATTACTTTTCCATTGCTTATATGGTGCTGTCATTTACATGAACATTAATTTTTCATTGCAGTCACCCATAGCTTTAATGTGGAAAATATTTCATTATCCTGCTTCAAAATTAAATAAAAATATAGATGTACTATAACAAAGATTCACAACAAAGAGAGAAAGAGACGTTTGAATTCTCGTTGGTGTGGAGATGACCATTAGAGCCTACTTACTTGTACCTTTACGTAGAAGGATGACAGACAACAACAACAACAAAATGCACAGAAAGTCCAGGTAGGATGTCCAGGTTGTATTCCAAGCATTTCTCCAGACCTATTCAAAGTTATTTTCAAACAATTTAGAAGGGAACTTAGCAAACAGACTAAAACCATGGGTCAATGCTACATTTCTGTGACTCAGATTTTGCAAACTATGGACAGAGGAGCCTGATAGGCTGCAGTCCATGGGGTCACAAAGAATCAGACACGACTGAGTGGCTTCACTTGCACTTTTCACTTTCATGCATTGGAGAAGGAAATGGCAACCCACTCCAGTGTTCTTGCCTGGAGAATCCCAGGGACGGGGGAGACTGGTAGGCTGCCATCTATGGGGTCGCACAGAGTTGGACATGACTGAAGTGACTTAGCAGCAGCAGCAGCAGAAACCATTCTGGTAGATCTACAGCTAATAACTGATTTGGTTGCTTCAAAATAATACAGGTTGCTGTACTTAGAAGGCAAGCTCTTTAAACTGTTACTCAGCAACTTGCCTGGAATAGCATCAATCCTCTTAAATGTATTAAAAATTAATTCTTAAACTGGACACCCTTTATGCAATATAACTAATGGTACTTATACTTTCACAGTTTTAACTCAAACTAAAAAAATAGTGTGGACATTTGTCCAAATAGTCTTATAATGAGTCTCATTAAAATTGTTTAAAAAAAGCATGTAGTAACTTCCTAGTTTTAAATTTTAATCTTAGGACAAAGGAGACCATTTTCTCTTTTAATATTCAACAGAATTTTTGCATGCATACAAACAATTTTATACTTCTCTACACTGGAAATGTTTACTTCTTATATGTTTCTTATTATTAAAACTGGCAGTTTAATTTTAAAAACTGTCAGGGAACGTTTAATTTTAAGGAATCCTATATGTTGATTTCTGTTTCTCAAGGGCCTTATATTCCTTATCAGTTCCTGAAAACAGAAATGAGCAGAGCGGCAGGCAGTTCTCAAGACTGATAATATGAGACAGAACACATTCACGGACACCTTCAGTAACCTTTTACTTTTCTGTAAAACTACTTAGTCATGTTCCTATTTCCAATACATGGATTGTCTTCTGGCCCTGTGACGATTGTTTTTCCCCTAGTTACTGTTGTTATGGCCCGATGATGATTGTTATTCCCTTAGTTACAGTTGTTATGCATTTGGTTTCAGTGTTTTTGCTCGACTTTATTTTTCTGCCTAAAGCTTCCTTGTATAACCATATATAAGCACACTCCGCCATGATTAAAACATCCTTGTTCCACTAGAGACTTGGGTCCCCTGTGTCCTTCTTTTCTTCGCCTTCTTTTCATCGACTCCTGTCCCCAGGTTCCGGTCTGTCAAGAAGACCATAACAAAAAACCATGAACTTCCAGATGTTCAAGCTGGTTTTAGAAAAGGCAGAGGAACCAGAGATCAAATTGCCAATATCCATTTGTTCTTTGAAAAAGCAAGAGAGTTCCAGAAAAACATCTATTTCTGCTTTATGGACCACACCAAATTCTTTGACTGCATGGATCACAAAAAAACTGGAAAATTCTGAAAGAGATGGGAATACCAGACCATTTGTCCTGCCTCTTGAGAAACCTGTATGCAAGTCAGGAAGCAACAGTTAGAACTGGACATGGAACAACAGACTGGTTCCAAATAGGAAAAGGAGTACGTCAAGGCTGTATATTGTCACCCTGTTTATTTAACTTATATGCAGAGTACATCATGAAAAACGCTGGGCTGGAAGAAGCACAAGCTGGATTCAAGTTTGATGGGAGAAATATCAATAACCTCACATATGCAGATGATCCCATCCTTATGGCAGAAAGTGAAGAAGAACTGAAGATCCTCTTGATAAAAGTGAAAGAGGAGAGTGAAAAAGTTGACTTAAAGATTAACATTCAGAGAACTAAGATGGCATCTGGTCCCATCATTTCATGGCAGATAGATGGGGAAACAGCAGAAACAGTGGCTGACTGTTTTCTGAGGCTCCCCAATCAGTGCAGATGGTGACTGCAGCCATGAAATTAGAAGACGCTTACTCCTTGGAAGGAAATTTATGACCAACCTAAACAGCATATTAAAAAGCAGAGACATTACTTTGTCAAAAAAGGTCCATCTAGTCAAGGCTACTGTTTTTCCAGTGGTCATATATGGATGTGAGAGTTGGACTATAAAGAAAGCTGAGCACTAAAGAGCTGATGTTTTGAGGTGTGGTGTTGGAGAAGACTCTTGAGAGTCCCTTGGACTGCAACTCGATCCAACCAGCCCATCCTATAGGAGAATGGTCCTGGATATTCATTGGAAGGACTGATATTGAACTGAAACTCCAATACTTTGGCCATCTGATGCAAGAGCTGACTCATTTGAAAAGACCCTGCTACTGAGAAAAATTGAGGAAAGGAGGAGAAGGGGACAAGAGAGGATTAGATGGGTGGATGGCATCACCGACTCTATGGACATGGGTTTGGGTGATCTCTAGGAGTTGGTGATGAACAGGGAGTCCTGGCGTGCTGTGGTTCATGGGGTCACAAAGAGTCAGACAGGACTGAGTGACTGAATTGAAGTAAACTGATATATACATATATTTTAATTTTTTGAAATTACTTTTTTAAAAATCAGTTTGCTCATTACACAAATTGTGGATGTTTCCAACTTTAGATTATACTGTGGTTTCATTATTGGCCCTTTTCTTAACATCTGTTTTCAAAGTAGTTGATGTCTGGAAAAAAAAAAAAAAATAGAGGCAACATTACAGCTCTCTAAAAGTTTTCCATAAAGGTTCCTTTTTTTTTTTCCGTAACTCGTTTGTGCTTTGAATACAAAGTTAGCATGAAGCAGTAATTATTTTTTTATTCTACTCTCAAAATGTCAATTTTGAAATCATAGCATGTAATTTTATGGCTAGTTATTTAAATTTTCTGTATCAGTGTTACTAGGAACTTGAGGGGATTACTGTGAGTGACCTGTTTAAATACAAAATATGTAAACGTACTGTAGGAGTTTTGGGTTATTAGATTTTCTTATACTTGCTACTTTTTATCGTCAGAATTTAAAAATATTTGCTTCCTAAGTCAGATAGAACCTTTAATTAGCTATGGGGGAAGACAGGAGGTAAACTTTAATATATGGAGGGAGAGACCCTCAACCTTCAGGGTAAAGGCTCTAAGGAAATATAGAGAGCAAACTAATCTTTCCATAAAAAGTATTTTGGGCAGAAGACACCTAGATTCTGGCAGAAGTATCCTTAGTCTCAGTTGAAATAATCTACTCTGGGAAACAAGGCTCGGTCTTAGAGGCTCTTCAGAGCATTCTGAATTAGGGGAACAATTTTTTGTCTTCCATTTTGTCCATTTGTGCTCATAGAAGATGTTTTACTGTTGGTCTAAAGTGACAGGTCCAGTGCAGGGTATGCCTGGGACACTTCCACTCATGCAAGACAACATATAGTATCTTTCAGATAATAGGATCACTAAGCCAGCAAAAAAAGTGGCTTGCTGGAAAATTGCAAAGTTGGAGTTCCAATGCTTCTGCTTGTTTTTACAATGATTTTGACAGGAAGATAAATGGTTATGATTTGTTTCCAATTATTATTTATTAAATTGAGAAATTTACCTGGAAATAATGAAAAAAAAATAATAGAAAAACAAACTGAAAGTCTTTGAGTTTGGGGGTTGAAAAATGAAGAGTAATGAAAGGTTGCTTTAGGTGAATATTATTATTTATGCTTAAATGTTCTCACCAGAATTGCAATGTGCTTTCCTGGTTGGGAAAAATGATGAATAAGCATAGTTCCATAATGCATATTGATCATTCAAAAGCACACTGCAAACTAAAAGGCAAAGCAACTTAGTCAAGGCTCTTAAAACACATCCAGGGAATTATGCCAATAAAGGAAGTTGCTTTCCAGGGAACATTGGGATATATTAGTTTTTGAATGAAGAGCTTAACCACTGAAGCACTTTTTTAGAAGGGATAGAAAGACAGCAAATCTTGAAAATAGATAATTCTTCATGGTTGTGGACAGGCCTCCATGAAAATCTACACAGGATATTTTCAAGAAGTACATATTCAAAAGAGTGAAAATTTGCAGAAGACTGCATTTATATCCTTTTTAGGAAGCCATTATATTTTTCTCATGCTTCTTACCTTGAACAGCTTTTCACATATAAATTCCATCTCTGGACAAATTGGAAGAAGATATATTCCCCTCTCCTTCTGTTCTTCTTTCCTGATAACAACAAATTTCAACAATAAGTATTTTAGCAAAACTATAATTTCATGTCTTGACTTGGTATTATGAGTTCCATGACAGCAGATCACTTTTTCACTTGTTTTTGCATAATCAGTTTGTCAAAATATTTATTGAGTAAATTAAGAAATTGATTAAAATAAATTAACAGATTTATTTTAAATTACAGAATTCACATAAGCTATTTTTAGAACCTAATTTGATTTCAGGCCAGCATGATTTTGCTAGAATTATCTCTCTGATATAATTCAACTCTAAGTTGAACTCTTACCTGAAGAAAGAATAAAACTCCTTGAAGATGCCAAAACACGTCTAGTCCTCACTTAAATTTACAGGTAATCCATTAAAATTAAGGTGTCATTTATTATAAGGCATCAGTGTGTGTGTATGGTAAATAGGCATTAAATAACACACTTTTTTCAATGTAGATAAGTAACAAGTACTATTAAGACATTTAGAAGAAGAATGTATAGAGAATGAAAGTATAAGAAAGGAAATTTATAGTCTTATAAGTCTTGAGTTAACTAACTTTTGCTGATTAAACACCTTTATCTTTTTCTCTAAATTTCACACTTTAGTGCTTTGCTTAACAAGATACAACCATCCATCTAGGGGACTTCCTTGGGGACCCAGCAATTGAGACTCTACACTTCCATTGTAGAGGGTTCTCGTTCAACAGATCCCTGGTTGGGGAACTAAGATCTTGCATGCCACAGGGCATGGCCAAAAAAAAAAAAAAAAAGAACAATTAATGCAAAAAATCCACAATGAACAAAAACTGTCAAATTATTTTTTTTAAGTGCAAGCATCTAGGATCTTAGCAGGGCCAAGAAACATGTTTCATAATATTCAAGAAGATTGAGGGGTTGGTGAGGGGAAGGGAGAAAAATGGAAAGTTTCTGGGAGTGGAAATGAAAACAGAAAAGCCACATGTGATTAAACAAAAGATGGAGGTGGGTATTCAAGACAAATTCACCTGTTTCATCATTTTGCTCCACACACACATTCTAGTAATACACTGCAGAAATAAAAATAAAGTTCTACTACCTGTAGAAACAGGAGAGAATCTTATAAATATGATATTGAATAAAAGAAGCCAGCTACCAGAAAAGTTTACTGTACAGTTCCATTTCCATAGAGACTTAAGGGAAGGCAAAAGTAATTTATGATGTTAGAACTCAGGAAAAGTGGTTAAGTAGGTTGTTATACCTGGGAGAGGCGATAAGAGAGCCTCTTTAATACTGATAATATCCTAATTCTTGATCTAGCTCACAGGACAACAAACATTTTTCCATAAAGAGTCATATAAGCTGTCTCAACTACTCAGCTCTGCTGTTCCTGTGCAAAGGCAACTATAGATAATATATAAACAAATAACCATTGTTGTGTAAAAAAAAAAAAAAACAGAATTCATTCTATGTATATAGTGTTTTTCTTGCCTTAAAATTCATAACATTATCATTAAATAAAATGTTACTTTTAAAAAAANTGTCTCAACTACTCAGCTCTGCTGTTCCTGTGCAAAGGCAACTATAGATAATATATAAACAAATAACCATTGTTGTGTAAAAAAAAAAAAAAACAGAATTCATTCTATGTATATAGTGTTTTTCTTGCCTTAAAATTCATAACATTATCATTAAATAAAATGTTACTTTTAAAAAAGTTAGCACAAACGATTTAAAAAAGTAGGCAGAAAATCAGCTACACAGTGTTAACACTAATGCTATATAGTATAATATTATAGTACTGTACAATGTTATAGCAATGTATTAAAGTGTTATATATATACATATGTAATAAAAGCACACACACACATATATATGTGTATATTCTTTAAACTATCTTTCTAGAAACTTTCAAAATGGATTTATTGAGGTAAAATTGAAGGGAATAAGATGCACATATTTAAAACGCAATTTGATAGGTTTTGAAATGTGGGTATACCTGTGAAGCCATCACCACAGTCAAACAGTAGATCCCTCAAACACTAACTTTTGCATTCCAGTCCACTATGATGAAAAGGGCATCTTTTTTGGGAAAGTTAGCACAAACGATTTAAAAAAGTAGGCAGAAAATCAGCTACACAGTGTTAACACTAATGCTATATAGTATAATATTATAGTACTGTACAATGTTATAGCAATGTATTAAAGTGTTATATATATACATATGTAATAAAAGCACACACACACATATATATGTGTATATTCTTTAAACTATCTTTCTAGAAACTTTCAAAATGGATTTATTGAGGTAAAATTGAAGGGAATAAGATGCACATATTTAAAACGCAATTTGATAGGTTTTGAAATGTGGGTATACCTGTGAAGCCATCACCACAGTCAAACAGTAGATCCCTCAAACACTAACTTTTGCATTCCGGTTCACTATGATGAAAAGGGCATCTTTTTTGGGTGTTAGTTCTAGAAGGTCTTGTAGGTCTTCATAGAACTGTTCAGCTTCAGCTTCTTTGGCATTAGTGTTGGGTCATAAACTTGGGTTACTGTGATACTGAATGGTTTGCCTTGGAAACAGACAGAGAACATCCTGTCATTTTTGAGACTGCACCCAAGTACTGCATTTCAGACTCTTCCATTGAAAATGAGGGCTACTCCCTTTCTTCTAAAAGATTCTTGTCCACAGTAGTAGATATAATGGTCATCTGAATTAAATTTTCCCATTCCTGTCCATTACAAAGTAGGAATGCAAAAGTAGGAAGTCAAGAGATACCTGGAGTAACCAGCAAGTTTAGCCTTGAAGTACAAAATAAAGCAGAGCAAAATAACAGAGTTTTGTGAAGAGAATGCACTGGTAATAGCAAACACCGTTTTTTAACAACATAAGAAATGACTCTACACTTGGACATCACTGGATGGTCAATACTGAAATCAGATTGATTATATACTTAAAGCTAAAGAAGCTCTATACAGTCCGCAAAAACAAGACTGGTAGCTGACTGTGGCTCAGATCATGAACTCCTTATTGCATAATTCAGACTTAAATTGAGGAAAGTAGGGAAAACCATTAGCCCATTAAGGTCTAAATCAAATCCCTTATGATTATGTAAGCAATGTGTCCTAAGGCTCACTTGATGTCTGGCTTTGTTGAATCTATAGTCGAATAGATTCAAGGGGATTCAGTCTGATAGACAGTTACTGAAGAACTATGAATGGAGGTTCGTAATATTGCCCAGGAGGCAGTGATCAAAACCATCCTTAAGAAAAAGAAATGCAAAAAGACAAAATGGTTATCTAAGGGGGCCTTATGAATAACCAAAAAAAGAGAAGTGAAAGATAAAGAAGAAAAGGAAAGATATATCCATCTGAATGCAGAGTTCCAAAGAATAGCATGGAGACATAAGGAAGCCTTCCTAAGTGAACAATGCAAAGAAATAGAGGAAAAGAGTAGAATGGGAAAGACTAGCGATTTCTTCAAGAAAATTAGAGACATCAAGGGAATATTTCATGTAAAGAGGGACCAATAAAAGGCAGAAACAGTATGGACCTAAGAAGGAAAAGATATTAATAAGAGAACTATATAAAAGTCTTAATGACCCAGATAACCATGATACTGTGATCACTCACCTAGAACCAGACATCAAGTGGGCCTTAGGAAGCATTGCTACAAATAAAGCTAATGGAGATAATGAAATTCTAGTTAAGGTAGTTAAAATCCTAAAAGACAATGCTGTTAAAGTGCTGCACTCAATATGCCAGCAAGTTTGTAAATCTCAGCAGTGGCCACAAGGACTGAAGGTCAGTTTTCATTCTAATCCCAAAGAAGAGCAATGCCAAAGAATGTTCAAACTATAGCACAATTGCACTCATATCACGTGAGTACTGCTCATAGCAAAGTACTGCTCATAATTCTCCAAGCTAGGCTTCAACAATATGTGAACCAAGAACTTCCATATGTTCAAGCTGGTTTTAGAAAAGGCAGAGAAACAAGAGATCAAAGTGCCAACATCCGTTGGATCATCAAGAAAGCAAGAGAATTCCAGAAAAAAAAAATTGCTTATGCTTCATTGACTACACTGTAGTCTTTGACTATGTGTATCACAACAAACTGTGGATAATTCTTACAAAGGTGGGAATACCAGACCACATTACCTGCCTCCTTTGAATCTGTATGCAGGTCAAGAAGTAACAATTAGAACTAGTCGTGGAACAATTGACTGGTTCAAAATTGGGAAAGGAGTATGTCAAGGTTGCATATTGTCACCCTGTTTATTTAAGTTATATGCAGAGTATATTATGCAAACTGCTGGACTACATGAAGCACAAGCTGAATTAAGAATGCTGGAAGAAATATCAATAACCTCAGATATGCAGACAAAACCACCCTAGTGGCAGAAAGCAAAGATGAACTAAAGAGCCTCTTGATGAAAGTTAAATAGAAGAGTGAAAAAGCTGGCTGAAACCTCAACATTCAAAAAATGAAGATCGTAGCATCTGGTCCCATCACTTTATGGCATACAGATAGGAAAACAATGGAAACAGTGACAGATTTTATTTTCTTGGGCTCCAAAATCACTGCATGATTTTGCATGGTGACTGTAGCCATGAAATTAAAAGACTTTTGCTTCTTGAAAGAAAAGCTATGACAAACCTAGACAGCATATTAAAAAGCAGAGATATTACCTTGCTAACAAAGGTCCATATAGTCTATGCTATGGTTTTTCCGGCAGTCATGTAAGGATGTGAGTGTTGGACCAGAAAGACAGCTTGAGTGCTGAGGAATTGATACTTTGGAACTGTGGTATTGGAGAAGACTCTTGAGAGTCCCTTGGACTGCAAGGATATCAAACCAATAAATCCTAAAGGAAATCACTCCTGAATATCCATTGGAAGGACTGATGCTGAAGCTGAAACTCCAATACTTTGGTCACCTGATGCGAAGAGCTGACTTATTAGAATAGACCCTGATATTAAGAAAGATTGAAGGCAGGAGGAAAAGGGGATGACAGAACATGAGGCAGTTGGATGGCATCACTGAATCAATGGGTATGAGTTTGAGCAAACTCCAGGAGATGGTAAAGGACAAGGAAGCCTGACGTGTTGCAGTCCATGGGATCGCAAATAGTCAGACATGACTGAGCTACTGAACACCACCACCAACAGAAGTTCCCTTGAAACTTTGTAACCATACCCTCCCATCTTTCCTCAGCAATACTTTCCCCAGTCTACTGTTTTGGACATGGACTTGCTTTTAACTCATTACATAGTACACTTCCAACACATGGAAATTAAGTAAGTCAATATTAAGCTCATGCTCCAACATGACTTTTTCCAAAGAGACTATTTTAGTTAATTTTTGATGCCAATGACAAAATCATAATTATGACTTTTTGAATGTGTTCCTGTGGATAAAAAAAAAAAAAAAGAGGGCTTCCCTCAATAGCAATAGTGATTTTTGAATATTTAGTGAAGAGCAAGGAAACATTCATATTAATTTTTCATGAATTATATTTGAAATGACTTGGTTTGGACATTTGATTACATTTATCCATTATTCTAATAATGACCTATAACAGATGGCTTGGCTAACACAGGAGAGTTAAGATAAAGCATAATAAGCCATTTTCACCTGTCCATTTAGAAGAAAATAGAATACCACACCACAGTAAATAATAACTTCTCTAGTATGTATACACACACATTTATTAGATATTTTACTGATAAAAGGAATGCATAGCTCACAATTTACAAATAACATATTCCATATTATATATCATATAACCAACTGAATCTTACAGAATATTTTTATTTATTGGCAAATGACAAATGAGTATTCTTGCAACATGCATGTTGCTGATATTTTCATTTATGTTAATAGACAAAACAGAAGTAGGACCCATTTCAGAACTTTACTCATGCATCAACAATGTAAGCACTTGCTTGTGATTGTGTTTAGTCACTGGCTCACAAAATTCCTGAATATTTAACAGGTTTTTAACAGCTTTAGTACACCACTTCCCATAGAGTGCTGTACTCCTAAACAAAGAAAGTCTGACCAATTGCCACTGAGTACTGTGAGAGTTAGCCTATTCTAATAGAAACTTTTGCTCTTTACTAATTAATCATCTGTTTTTGATCAATCTTTGCTAAGGTTAACTAATTTTCACCAGATTATAAAGTTCTATATCACTTGATTTAAAAAATTCAATGTTTTCCTATCATCCCTTTACATTAAAATACACTGATTAAAGGTAAAATACAAAAATCACATTCTGCTCCTGATGAATAATTTAGAGCAGTACATGGACTAATAGTTGTATTCAGGTTTTGTTTTTCTGAAGGCCAAGAAAACAGTTGTGGCAACCAGAGCTTCTGTTTTCCCTGACACTTTTCCTCCTCATCCTCTTTTACTTTCTTTTTTCTTCTCCAGATAGAGATCCTCATAATATGGGACATCCTTAAAACACAGTTGTCTGTTACTGACATAATTAATTTATTTTATTTGTTTATCTGAGTTGTATAAAGATATAGTCTTTGCCTAAAAATTGCAGTTAAATATGCATTCTTTCCAATCCAGGTTGTTTTTAAATGTTTCCCAACTGCCCTTTTAAGTTATTTTTTCCCCCCCCTGTTGGCTGCTGGTAGCCATGACAACAACCTGTGCTTAGACATTGTGAGTTTGTCTCCATCCAAGAGATTTGGAACGCCTGGCCAGGTGCCAGGGATATGTGTTGATTCAGATCTTTGAGAGGGTCCATTTAGCTATCCAGTCTTTGATCCAAATTGAGAGTTCTTTGGTCTGTTTGCTTCCCCTCAGGCAAACTATCTTTCCTTTACTTGTTTCAAATTCTTGACTTGGATATTAGGTATTACTTCAAGTAACTGTTAAAAAAAAATCACTTCAAATATGTCTTTATATTCTTTCCTATTTCCTGGAAGTTGATTATGTTAGCATATAGAAGATGCAGTTTTACTGTAGAATTTCTGGTGTGCCTTTTGAAATTGTGTTACAAAGGATGTTAATGTGATTGCTTTTTTATGGGTAAAGGAAAGCAAATGGCAGTTGGTGAAGAGAAAAAGGATAGTGGGACTGGAGTACCAATTTGGAACAGGTGTTGATCATTTTTGTCTAGATTAAGTAGTACAATTACAAACAGTCTTCTAAAATAAAGGCTCAAAAAGGCTGAAAGAAAGGCTTTCCTTGAAAGCTCCCCTAGTCCCCATCCTAAAACAGAAATGTTCACTGTAAAACAGAAGTTGCAAAGTGGTTAGGAGTGGTTGGTTGGAAATAAGAGCCAAAAGACAAAACTGCACTGCAGTGATTGGCTTGATTTGGTGAATAAATTGCTATTTTCAGATTCAATTTGTATCAGTGGGCAAAACTCTGTACACCTGCAGACCCTGTCAGTATCAGGGTAATGAAGCAGCCAATCTTAAATAATCCATTTCCCTTTCAACAATAATTGAACCCCCATTCCTGAAGCCTCAGCGGAGGAAAGAAGCCTTTGATATCTGATTGGCAAGCAATATTCTTTTCTATCACTAATAGGAAGAACACCACAGTTTGTAAATTTAAGGAATATCTCAGAAAAGTCTGTCTCCTTGTTTTAAAAAGAGCCAAGGGTGTTGAATTGTTGGAAAGATTCATCTTTATTAAATGTGACTGAACACTGGAAGAGTAAGATACTGTTTCCTGCAAGAAAGTAAAGAAATCACATTTTGGTTATTTGCAATGCTCAGTGTAGCAGGTTGAGTTAAATAGGTGTTCATGGAACTCACCCATATTTCCTGGCTAGGGAGAAAGGTAGCAAAGTTATTTCACAACTTTTCACCATGGAGCGGGTAGGGTGTGGGGTGGAATACCCTAGTCTTCCTAAGCTCTGATTCAGGTCCCTAGATAGAGACCTTGTCCATTCTAGCACTTGGAGGCTGAAGCAATTTTATGAAATGAAAAAAAATTTTCATTTTGAGGTAATAATAGATATGAATTAATTAATTCATAAATACTTTTTTCTAACTTTCCACTTTATGAATATTAATGAAAATGCAAGTGATATATTTCATGCATGTATATTGAAAGAAAGAAAAAAATTTACCTTTAAAAATGACATCATAATTACTATAAAAAGTGCCACATCCACATGTTTTAGTACATCCATAGTAGCGTATAAAATTTTTAAACTCAGAGATATAAAAGGAGAAAATATGTGATTTATTTCAATGATACTTTTCTAGTATCAAAAATTTTATAGGTACTTGAATAAAATAAAGCTAGACTACTTGTCAGTAAGTACACATTCAAGTATTTAATGATTCCTTTTCCCTGTTATATTCATTTATTAAATATTTATTGAGTGTCTGCTACTCAGGCACTGTGCTAGGTGAAAGAAATAAAACTCTGAGTGGTTCCTGCAGAAATCCACTTTATCTTCTAAAGAGGGCTTATACGTAGAACAAAATATTCTACCTTGTCTGCTAGTAGCTGCACAGTATAGCAATATAACTTAAGCAGTTGCCACTTAGCAACTTGCCACTTAAGCAGTTGCATCTTGAGTTTGAAGCTTGACTAGGACTACATTGGATACCATAGGAGTGAATCGTACTTTAAATGACAAGAATTGGAAAGGGAGACAAACTTTGATAGAGGAATAGGTTTCTTTTATTTCATGTAGGCAAAGGGGAAAAAAAAAAGAATAGAAATGCCAAATTAATATGCAGATATTTATATAATGAAGACATTCACACTTAACTGTATACTTTGGTTGAAAGCTCTAGTTTTACCTTAGTTTTCTTCTACTCATCTTCATTGGTGTTTTAACTGAAGATGGAAACTTCATATATTCAGGTTTTGTCACCTCAAAGCATTCCATACACCAAATAACATTTTTCCAAAGTCCCATATGATTCAGGTTAGCAGATGCCAGATACACAGACCATTTAAAACCAAACACATTGCTACTAGTGTTATGATGATTCTATTCCCATTACTCTGCATATGATATATTATAACAGGCTGGACTGATTTATTTGACCTCTTGTCAGATATTTGTTTATTGACTGAAATCTACATGGCATTTTTTCCCTGTGGGGATTTGGCTAGTGTATAAAAGCAACATGCCAACTACATCTTTTACTGTTTTGATCTTTCCAGCTGCTTTCTTGATGGACAGTCTGTTCCTGATTTTTGTTGTTGCTTTGCAGTCAGTCTGGGAAGAAGGGAATGTCCACATTTCAGCTCCCCATGTGGGGATACTTTTTCAGGAATATCAACCCTTCTGATCCATATTTTGTAATGTGATGGGTTATTTTAGTAATCCAGACAGATACAGATAATGCTTGGGTTGCTATGGATTCAACAAAGCTTTACTTGAGCAGTGAATCCAAAAGTAATTTTGTCTGTCAATGTACTTCACTCCTATTTAACTGCAGCTTGTCAGTGGCTGGTGGGAAGGCAGGTGGCTGGATGCATTGACATTAGTCACACATGACATAACATAGTCAAACTGGGATAAGTGAATATCACACAACCAAATAAAAGCTTTTTTGTTGTTTTTCTGTAGTTTTTCACAGATGGATTAAAATAAAACTCTGAGTGGTTCCTGCAGAAATCCACTTTATCTTCTAAAGAGGGCTTATACGTAGAACAAAATATTCTACCTTGTCTGCTAGTAGCTGCACAGTATAGCAATATAACTTAAGCAGTTGCCACTTAGCAACTTGCCACTTAAGCAGTTGCATCTTGAGTTTGAAGCTTGACTAGGACTACATTGGATACCATAGGAGTGAATCGTACTTTAAATGACAAGAATTGGAAAGGGAGACAAACTTTGATAGAGGAATAGGTTTCTTTTATTTCATGTAGGCAAAGGGGAAAAAAAAAAGAATAGAAATGCCAAATTAATATGCAGATATTTATATAATGAAGACATTCACACTTAACTGTATACTTTGGTTGAAAGCTCTAGTTTTACCTTAGTTTTCTTCTACTCATCTTCATTGGTGTTTTAACTGAAGATGGAAACTTCATATATTCAGGTTTTGTCACCTCAAAGCATTCCATACACCAAATAACATTTTTCCAAAGTCCCATATGATTCAGGTTAGCAGATGCCAGATACACAGACCATTTAAAACCAAACACATTGCTACTAGTGTTATGATGATTCTATTCCCATTACTCTGCATATGATATATTATAACAGGCTGGACTGATTTATTTGACCTCTTGTCAGATATTTGTTTATTGACTGAAATCTACATGGCATTTTTTCCCTGTGGGGATTTGGCTAGTGTATAAAAGCAACATGCCAACTACATCTTTTACTGTTTTGATCTTTCCAGCTGCTTTCTTGATGGACAGTCTGTTCCTGATTTTTGTTGTTGCTTTGCAGTCAGTCTGGGAAGAAGGGAATGTCCACATTTCAGCTCCCCATGTGGGGATACTTTTTCAGGAATATCAACCCTTCTGATCCATATTTTGTAATGTGATGGGTTATTTTAGTAATCCAGACAGATACAGATAATGCTTGGGTTGCTATGGATTCAACAAAGCTTTACTTGAGCAGTGAATCCAAAAGTAATTTTGTCTGTCAATGTACTTCACTCCTATTTAACTGCAGCTTGTCAGTGGCTGGTGGGAAGGCAGGTGGCTGGATGCATTGACATTAGTCACACATGACATAACATAGTCAAACTGGGATAAGTGAATATCACACAACCAAATAAAAGCTTTTTTGTTGTTTTTCTGTAGTTTTTCACAGATGGATTCTGCCTATAAGCAGTGCTTGACTTTTAGAAAAAAGAAACATACACTACACACAGATTAAAAAAAAAAAAACACAACACAGTCCGTGTGCATTCTGAAATGTGAAATATAATAGACTCAAAGGCTTATTTGTATAAAATTGATAAAAAATATTTTTACTCACACTTAGAAAATGGGTTCATAGCTAGCAAATTCTTAATTTGTAAACGATCTAGAGAGACTTCTAATAAGAAATTGTTAGGTAAAAGCCACCTTATCCAGCTACCATACGTATCTAGGCACTTGTCTTTCTCAGTTAACTGTTACATGGACAAAACAGTTGGTTTTTGCCCCTGGAGTGTGCCTGGTACTCCCCTTTGTTGACTCTAAGTTTTGCCCTGTTCCTTCCAGGGTTTTCCCGAAGCGTCCTCTCTGCCCTCCAAATGTTGTTTCTCTGTCTTCTCTAACTCTTCTCTAGTCTGCTGTAGCTTGCAGTTATCCTTCGTCTCCTGAAGCAGTCACTGAATACGTCCTCTGGCCATGGTGATTTTCTGGCCCTGGGAACCCACCAATGAAAGAATACAAGAGCCTTCTGTCATGAGCTTACAGTCTTGTGGGAGATCCATTAAAGGCAAACATTACAATAGAAATATATACATAGTAAAAAGAAAGGACCTACTACCCGAAGGAAGATGTTGGGAAAGCCCTACAGTCATCAATTTGAACTGACATTTTCAAAAAGAGAAAATTCTCATGTGAACTTTGTGAGGGAGGGTGTTTTAAGAAGTGGATAAAACATATGCCACGAAAAATGAGAATGTTCAAGGAGCAGTGCTCAACTTAGGACTGCTTAAAGGAAACGAGAGAAACAAGCAAGGTAGGTGAGGATGGTTGTCATGATATATGTGAAGTCATGAGATCAGGAATGTTCCTCTTGCCAAATAAGTTCAAACTTTATAATGGTTTCAAGTTAGGCGCGGGGGATAACATGGTCATATTTAAATTTCAGAAAGAAAATTAAATTATCAGGATGCATTATTGAGTTTAGAGGCACAGAGACTAGTGTTTGTTACTCAGTCGTGTCTGACTCCACAACCCCATGGACTGAAGCCTGCCAGGCTCTTCTGTTCATGGGATTTCCGAGGCAAGAATACTGGAGTAGGTTGCAATTACCCTTCTCCAGGGGATCTTCCCAACCCAGGGATCCAATCTGGGTCTCCCGCATTGCAGGTGAATTCTTGACCACCTGAGCCATCAGTGAAGAGGGGGCATTACAGTACTGAAGTGAGGGATGAGAGAAGGCTGAGATGTTTAGGAGAGAAGACTGTGTGTGAAGTTTGAAAATGTATGGAGAATAAAAAGAAGGAAGAGTCTAGAAGAGAGATGGCAAATTAAGCCCTGAATTGCATCTCTTCTCACCTTGTACTCACAGTGCTAAACAATCAGAGTAATCATTCTAACTAAACCTGGTTATAGCTCAAGAAAACACTTCTGAAAGCCACCCCCAATCAAGAAGAGGGATTAAATGAGGGGACATATATTTGCTACTGTTTACATAGGGTGAGTACTAGATTATCAATTCACTGGGGAAACTCATGGGAGAATATGCTCAATTAAGTAACTTATTATTTGGCCATCCCATTTATTTTCACATCACATATCTTGTTTATTTATGTTCCTCTTGAAATGCAGTATGAATCTCTTATTTTAAATTAATTTTACCCATTTATGACTCTTTTTCTAACTAAATTGAAGGTTCATTTGAAACCCTATAGGTGTTATTTACCAACATTAATCTTCTAGTTTCAAACATAATTTGCACATAATTAGCAATTAGTTTATGTTTGCTGAATGGATATCTTAGCCATTTTGACTACCACAAGCCAATATCTACAGAATGATGACACACAAAAACATATTGCTTGTCACTGACAGGTGAATTGTTTCAAATGAAACAAAATTTGGTAAAACACAAAAAACAGGGTAACAAAGAGTTGTATTACTATTAATCAAAGGAAAGTATACAAATATGTCTGGATTGAAATATTCTTAAATTGGGCTGAGTTGTATATCTGTGGGTCTTTGAAGTTGGAATTATCTCTCATCTATACCACTAGTTCTAAATTAATACACACTTTCTGGAGTAACAGCCTGAGGTTGTAGGGTCTGTAATTTCCTTTGTGCATGGCAAAAAATTTAACATTAGTGCCCCTACTCTATTACTGATAAGCTCATCTGCAGTATAATTTTAATTACTCATAGGCTGTTCACAGCAAGAATTCCTTAAATTCCTAAAGATTTTGTAATTCTTGTTTTGAGAAAAGTTGTTAAAAGCAGTCATTGTTTTACATTTGGGACAAATTCAAATTCTAAAAACACCAATTCAGTAAAAATGTTTTAGCTATGAATTATCCTTCAAAATCCCCCTTCAGAACTGATACAAAAATGTAAAAATAGAACTATCTCCTCAGTAAACCTGGGATCATGGACACATACACAGTAACAGGTGGGTACCTCTCCTTTCCCGTCATGATGACTATCTGCTGGTACCCATCTGACTTATCTTTGTAAACAGGGATATTTTACACTGTAAGAGAATATCTGTAAGGGATGTCTGTAAATTTCTTAGAGAGCAAGATTTACTTAGATACCCTAAAGTGACAGTGTAGTTCACTTAAAGTGAAACTTCATTTATAGTAAAGCTGAATGAACATTGAGCTATCTAAAATGTTGTTTAAATTGCATTTTTGGTTTATGCAGAGCCACTGTTATTGGAGCAGGCTTTGCTTATGAAATCAAGTTGAATTCAACTCTATTTCTGTTCAACAGATCACAGTTCTGCCCTAAATAAAATCATTCTGTTTTTCTAAACAGTGGAAGATGGGATATGGCCAGCTTTGTCTGGCTTGCTTCTGATTCACATTTGCCCATGTATCAGCAGCTTCTTCTTCATATATATATTTCAATAGCATTCACATTGTTAAATTCAGAACTATTGAAGGTTTCATTGATTGCATTGTCCTTCTGAGAGTGCTAGAAATACTCTCAGAGGAGAAAAAAATGTCTTGTAGGAAATATCATTGAGTATTTAATGGGTGCCCTTGGGTCCTAGGTAGTAGGTGCTATCACTGAAAAAAACTGTGTGATGCAAGAAGTATACTCTTGGAGGCTTATATGGTGAATTCTCATGTAGAACCCACACATAAATGTAATAATATGAAAGAGAAAATGCTTTTATATCAAATCAATATTGTTATACTAAGATGATTGCTAAAGCATTAGCCATGAAACAAGTCAAATGTGCTTGTATTCTAGTTGGGATACATAGTAGCTTTGGTGATGTAATGGGTCAGTGAACTATTGGAAAGAATATGGGGAAAGTACAAATAAAATTTACTGAGTTGAGACCAAAACTCATTTAGAAGAAGTTCATTTGCTAAGCTCTAGAGAAGACTTGTAGGATTATAAAGCTTGAGGTAAATTGGCAAGATGATTGGGAAAATGACACAATAACTTCCTCTCATGGAGGCTTTCAGCCAATCTACTTATTTGTGAATCCAATTTATCAAATTCATCTCTTAAATTATATAGCTTGCTTTTCCTGAGTAGTTTAAATTGTCTTACAGACATTATCTCATTTGTCCTCATAAAGAGACGGTAAGTTACTATTGAATGATTGCTTCATGGAGTGAGTATGCTAATGAATGGCAATTCAAAATAAGAGTTTTTAATCCTACTGTATCACCCACTGGTTTTGTGACAATGATAAGTAAGGTAACCTCCATTAGCCTTATTTTCTTTATTTTTACCATGGAGATATATTCAGACTTTTCACTTAATATCGTGGGGCATATTGTAAGAAGTCACAACAATACTCAAGAAAACTCTTGGAATTCTTCCGAAGAAAAGACTTGCACTAAATTTCAATAAACTTAAAGCTATACCAAAACATGTTTTGTTATTGAATTAACCCCTCATTTAAGGCAGCATAGGGCTTTAACCTGCAATGCGGGAGACCGGGGTTCGATCCCTGGGTTGGGAAGATCCCCTGGAGAAGGGAAAGACTACCCACTCCAGTATTCTGGCCTGGAGAATTCCATGGACTGTATAGTCCACGGGGGTCACAAAGAGTTGGACGCAATTGAGCAACTCTCACTTTCCCTTTCAGGGCTTTCCTGGTGGCTCCGGTGGTAAAGAATCTGCCTGCAGTATGGGAGACCTGGGTTTGGTCCTTGGGTTGGGAAGATCCCCTGGAGGGGGGCATGACAACCCACTCCAGCATTCTTGCCTAGAAAATCCCCATGGACAGAGGAGCCTACAGTCCATGGGGTCACAAAGGGTCAGACACCAGCGAGTGACTTAGCATGGCAAAAGGCAGCATATTCTGTAGATACCAGAATGGCTTTAAATATTAAAATTTAAAAACATTTTTTAAGCCAGAAATACTTATAAGGAGTTGTGCTGGTGTGGGGGTTACAGAGATGATTGATACAGTTGCTGCTTTTCAGGAACTTCTATCTAGAAGAACAGACATGGTAAGAACTTGATAAAACAGAAAGGGTTGAGATCTGTAAGTACTGCCATGAACAATGTGCCATGGGAGCACAGATGAAATAGAGATTCATTTTGGTTAGGTGGAATAAAAGGAACAGTTTCCAAGAACTGAGAGTAGAAAAAGAATTTGGGGCCCAAATGTAAAGGATTTGAATAGTACATGTAGATTGAATTCTTTAAGCAGAATCATCAAACATTTTAAGCCTCTTGAGCCTGATCAAAGTATTTAATCTGGTCTGTGATTAAACTGTGCATTTGTGATGCAATTACAATTGTGATGCATTAAATTATGCAACTGTGATGATGGTGAGACAAGTAGATTAGAAATGAGTTGTAGAGAAAAATAGCAACAGAGAAGAATAATTCAGGTAGGATTTAATGATTTCTAAGAGGAATAACAGGGTGGGTAGTGATACCATTAACCAAAAATCAGAAGTAAAGAGGGAAGCAAGGCTAAATGAAATGAAGGAATAACAGAGTATGATTTTTCTAAAGTAGGATGAATATTCTTCTGTATCCATATTCCAATTTTCACTTAAAATCCAGGTTATATTTTTAATATCAACCAAAACATCTGTAGCTTTGACAGATGCCTATGTTTAGAGAACAGTAGAGACATGGAGGCCAGAGTCCCTGTCCAAATAGAAAAGGGGGAGAGAAAATTCAAGGCACTGAAGACCAAATCCAAGTAACATTTAAGGAGTTATTCACAAAAGAAGTGCCCACGTATATATATCAGAAAAAAGTTATAAATGAAAAGCCAGAAGTAAACAATGCCATGGAAGCTCTGGAAGAAAATATTAACAAATAAAGAGTATCCCATTGTTAAATAATTCAGTGATGTCAAGGGAAGTTGATGGAGACCAAAACTCATTTTTTAAGACCACCAATTGATTTTAGGAATTGACAATTACAGATTCATTATAGGATGGGAGGCAAAGACTATATTATAGTTAAAAAAAAAAAAAAAGCTATCCAATTAATTCAAGAAATGTGGCAACTAAGGAAAGGAGTTATAAGACTGCTTCTTAAAGAGAAACCAGGCTTATAAGTTTCAATGAAGGATGGCTTAAAGCATTTACAAGTAAAGAAACAGTGGATGGAAGCAATGAACTTCAGGAGGGAGAATACAGCATTCATAGAGGAAAGTTGCAAGTGGGAAAAGGATACAATCAAAAACAGTTCAAAACTGATTGAGCCACTTTTTCACAAGAGACTATAAAGGAGTTGGCTGGTGGTTGTTCAGAAATAGATCACCGGCTGAAGGGCTGATTTTGTGTGTAGGGGATGGGAATTGGTACTTTGAGTAGTGTGCTTAAACTTAAAACTTTGTTAAAAGAAATGGGAAAGAAAACTGAATAGATGCCTGGTAATAGTGAGATAAAGACAGTGATATTTTCAAAGGAAATCCAGACGTCAGATAAGTAGAGTGATACAGAGAACATTCTGAGGGAAAAGATTGAGGATATCCATATTTTCTTAACAAGCGATTAAATGTTCTGGAGGACACAGTCAGCCTAGAGAGGACATTTTACAAGAAAAGAGACATTAAAGGTCCAGCATGAGACTGTGCATGAGGTGCCAGTGGCTGTTCCAGCCCTACAAACTGCCACTTCTTCGTTTTCACAAGGAACATCAGTGTTACTAGTTTTATTAGCCAGGCCCAGAATAGCTGGCTGAGGATAATATTCTTGCAAGATTTGTATGTTGGAAGTTATAAAAAGTAGTCCTTCTTTTGGTGAGAAATAGTAACTTGCTAAGGTTCAAAGAAAGCAAAAGAAATTGTGCGATTCTACTCAAATGATTTTTCATTTGACAAGGAAAATCTCTTCTTTAATCTGTGTTTTAAGGCTTCAAGTATGAAAGCTATAGAACTGTTCATGAGGAGCACGTCGGCAAAGTTGAAATGGGCTGTTAACCTTAGCATTAGTTGCACACTGAGAATGAGAACCGGAGCGTGGGATCCAGTGGATACTCTGCTGATGATGGCAACCCTTATCCTCCTAGTGTCTATATTCCACTCTCATGGACCTTTCTCTCTTGGCCACCTTAGCTTTTATCATAGTTAACATCAATAGTGTTATGCTAAACCAGTTTTTATCCAATTCAAAATTACTTTCTTGCTGAACATTTTATTCTCCTATTTAACCTCCGAATTTTTTCTTTATTCATCAACTGTGAGTCATCCAAGGACAACTGATCAGGGATGAGTGATTCTAACAGCTGAGGGATTTATAAGTGAGCAGGATCAGTCTAGGCACAAGTGATAGACTTTGTCATCAACACAGGGTTTCAAGGATATATATTTAAAATATGTTTTGTTATAGTATATAAAATCAAAACCTTAATCTACTTCCAGGAGTTTATATCAATGAAAAAAATTAGAGATGTGGAGAAAAACTTATCTATAGAGGTTATCACAGATAGATAAATGATTTCATATATATATATGGTACATCCATAGAATGAATTTGTGATTTTTTTTTTTTACTTAACATTTGATGCTATTGGAAAAAAATGCTTATGTTGTAGTTCACTAAACAAAAATAGGATAGAAAAGAATGATCCATATTTTAGTAGAAAGAAATATGTGTGCATCTGTGTATGTGTCTGTGTTTTACAAGCATATGTTTAGGAAAAATCCTAGAAAAATTATAATAAATTTTCATATTGGTTATTTCTGAGTTGTGGTATCATGGGTGATTTGTGCTTTTCCAATACATTCACCTGGATTTGGTAATTTTTTATAGTGATCATGTATCACTTTTCTTATTAATAAAGAAGAATACCTATGTGACCATAGCTATAATTTTTTATGCCACACTTTTTTATGACATAAACACACACACACATGCACACACACACGCAGAGACACCACACACACTCTTTGACACATTGTCTGGTTTTTAAATGAATACAGTGACTTCACCTAGTAATTGGGCCTAATTATCTCCTGCAGGTCTGAGAAGTGTGTACTTTTTGCCATTTTGTCTAATGGCAGCCAATTTACACCTAGGTCCTCTACAATTGATCTTCTGGGCCTTTCATGATATCATAACACTTTAGAATTTTCTGAACAGTGTGACTTTTTAATCATTCTGTACACAAAATAGGAAATATTTGTCAATTATTGAGTGCTTCAGTGTTAACCATTTGATTTAGTTGGTTGGAGGAGCAGAGTGTTAGAGCATCACAGTGATGCAGATAGGAGGTGGATGAATCAGTGACTGTCTTTGCTGTTCGTAAGGTGGAAAACAATATGATTCATTAACCATTCCATTCATTTGTAGTCTTTCTGCTCACTAGTCCATAAATAGTACAAACTGGGTGAAACAATGATTCAGAAGTTTCTTATTAGTGTTCATTCAGCAGGAGAAATTTTGAGGTCCCACAGTTTGTTTTGCTTTTTCTTTCCTTCTTCCATCACTGATAAATTAGAAAAAGTAATTAAATACTGTTGGTAATAACTTGCTTGTTGTACCTTGAAAAAGAATGTACTTCATTATAGAATGTGTTTTATTCTCATTCTTTTTCTTTCTCTCAGGAGCACACATGCACACACATACAAACATGTTACCAGATGTTTAAACCTTGTTTTGCTGATGTGACTATGGTTTAAATTTTACTAAATCTCACAGACATCAATCACACAACTAGTATTAAAAATGCTACTAGAGAGATGAGTAACTGAGCTCTAATAGAGCCAGGTGCTATGTTTATTCTATGTATGAATTACACCTTGTTAATGGCTTTCAGTATTCATTTGATAATATTTATACTGAGTAATAATGTACTTTATAACCTTACAAAAGGGTTAAATTTATTTATTTAGCTTAACATTCTGTTTAACAATTACCAATGGAATCACTTTTCAAAGAATCTGTTAAATCAATTATTTAAGGATTTAGTGTTTTAATTTTTTATTTTTAAAATTAATTTATTTTTTAATAGAAGGATAATTGCTTTACAGAATTTTGTTGTTTTTCTGTCAAACCTCAACATGAGTCAGCCATAGGTATACATACATCCCCTCCCTTTTGAACCTCCCTCCGATCTCCCTCCCCATCCCACCCCTCTAGGTTGATACAGAGCCCCTGTTTGGATTTCCTGAGCCATACAGCAAATTCCTGTTGGCTATCTATTTTAAAAGCTGTAAAGAAAAGTTGTCATGCTGTTTTTCATGAGTAAAAGAAAGATAAATTCAAAACTTGGAATTTTATTAAGTATTATCTTAGAGTAGCAGTTTGCTGATATTAGTATCCACCAAATCATATTTGCCAGGAATGGTGAGCTAAATGTGAACACTTCTATTAAGAGCAAAATACTTTTGTAGGATAATTTCATGAAGACCAGCCAAAAGCATTCAGGTCTCCAGCCATCTAGCATGGCTCTAAGTGACTCCTTAAATCTGCTAGCACTTCTACATTTCTATGTAACTTTCATTTGATGGCTCTTTTAGGGGCTTCTCTGATTGGAAAGGAAGTATCTCAGGTCTTATGACAATGGTCTAGTGATGTTTTATATGGGGACAGTCTCTTGTGTATCTGTGGTGGGTTGGTGCTGCATAAGGCATTTAACTGGGGGACACAGTTTCGATCCCTGCCTCAGGAAGATTCCTTGGAAGGAGGGCATGACAACCCACTCCAGTTTTCTTACCTGGAGAATCCCACAGACTGAGGATAGGGCAG
Organism: Oreotragus oreotragus; assembly: GCA_006410675.1. Taxonomy (NCBI): domain Eukaryota; kingdom Metazoa; phylum Chordata; class Mammalia; order Artiodactyla; family Bovidae; genus Oreotragus; species Oreotragus oreotragus. The sequence continues at coordinate 266,348 of SJYX01017828.1, forward strand.
GCTATAGTCCATAGGGTTGTAAAGAGTCAGATACAGCTGAAATGACTTGGCACACATGCAAGCCATTTAATTATCAATAAACAAAAATACACATTAGTAGTATTCTAAGGTATTAATTTAACAAGTATCTAATGTGAAGCATTTTAGGAAAACTTCCATCTCCCAATATAAGGATAGAATAAAATGTTTTTGTTTTAGAAAACTAGGAATATTTTAGTATCCCTGTTATGTAAGGTGAATTAAAAAATGATAAATGATAAATTTCTGAATTAAATTTTAAATAATATTTTTATCTAATAGACCTAAGACTGCAAATATAAAATATAGATGCAGATCTTTCTGTTTCATTGTGGTTACATTGGATACAGGATATGCTTAATAAGTACTGTGCAAAACAATTNATGATAAATGATAAATTTCTGAATTAAATTTTAAATAATATTTTTATCTAATAGACCTAAGACTGCAAATATAAAATATAGATGCAGATCTTTCTGTTTCATTGTGGTTACATTGGATACAGGATATGCTTAATAAGTACTGTGCAAAACAATTGTATAAGTAAACATTTGACATTATTCTCTCATAGCATAAAATGAGCAGTAAAAAATGATATAAGAAAACAATGTGGCAATGTGTTGAGTCAGAAATTGCTTTTGTGTACATGTTGTGGAATTCTGTTAATCACCTCTCTCTAGGTCACATGAATATTATTATGAATATCACAATGTCTGTGAATTGCTTTTTGAATCCATAGAAAGGTAACTGACATGGAGTAAGAACTAAATATTTCATCTTTCTGGTTCAGAAAAATGTAGTCAAATAGCCGCAAGAATAACTTTGCCCACTAGTGTCTGCCTCCTGCCAAAGGCAACTTATTTGCGTTCAAATTACTTTTCTTCAAACTGATATAAAGTCCAGTAGAAATCTTAATGTTCAGCGATTCAGTTCAGTTCAGTTCAGTCCCTCATTTTGTCTGACTCTTTGCGACCTCATGGCCTGAAGCTCGACAGGCCTCCCCGTCCATCATCAACTCCCGGAGCTTACTCAAACTCATGTTCATTGACTTGGTGACGCCATCCAACCATCTCATCCTCTGTCATCCCCTTCTCCTCCTGCCTTCAGTCTTTCCCGACATCAGGGTCTTTTCAAATGAGTCAGCTCTTTGCATTAGGTGGCCAAAGTATTGGAGTTTCAGCTTCAGCATCAGTCCTTCCAATGAATATTCAGGACTGATTTCCTTTAGCATGGACTGATTGGATCTCCTTGCAGTCCAAGAGACTCTCAAGAGTCTTCTCCAACACCACAGTTCAAAAGCATCAATTCTTCAGCTTTCTTTATAGTCCAACTCACAAATCCATACATGACTACTGGAAAAACCATAGCCTTGACTAGACAGACAAAGTAATGTCTATGCTTTTTAATATGCTGTCAAGGTTGGTCATAACTTTCCTTCCAAGGATAAGCATCTTTTAATTTCATGGCTGCAGTCACCATCTGCAGTAATTTTGGAGCACCCCAAAAATAGTCAGCCACTGTTTCCCCATCTATTTACCATGAAGTGATGGGACTGGGTGCCATGATCTTAGTTTTCTGAATGTTGAGCTTTAAGCCAACTTTTTCACTCTCCACTTTCACTTTCATCAAGAGGGTTTTTAGTTCCTCTTCACTTTCTGCCATAAGGGTGGTGTCATCTTCATATCTGAGGTTATTGATATTTCTTCTGGCAATCTTGATTCCAGCTTGTGCTTCATCCAGCCCAGCATTTCTCATGATATATTCTGCACATAAGTTAAATAAGCAGGGTGACAATATATAGCCTTGACATACTCCTTTTCCTATTTGGAACCATCCTGTTTTTCCATGTCCAGTTCTAACTGTTGCTTCCTGACTTGCATGTAAGTTTCTCAAGAGGCAGGTCAGGTGGTCTGGTATGCCCATCTCTTTCAGAATTTTCCACAGTTTATTGTGATCCACACAGTCAAAGGCTTTGGCATAGTCAATAAAGCAGAAGTTGATGTTTTTCTGGAACTCTCTTCCTTTTTCAATGATCCAGCGGATGTTGGCAATTTGATCTCTGGTTCCTCTGCCTTTTCTAAAACCAGTTTGAAGATCTGGAACTTCATGGTTCATGTATTGTTGAAACCTGGCTTGGAGAAATTTGAGCATTACTTCACTAGCATGTGAGATGGGTGCAATTGTGCCATATTTTGAGCATTCTTTGGCATTGCCTTTCTTTGGGATTGGAATGAAAACTGACCTTTTCCAGTCCTGTGGCCACTGCTGAGTTTTCCAAATTTTCCTGCCTATTGAGTGCAGCACTTTCACAGCATCATCTTTTAGGATTTGCAATAGCTCAATTGGAATTCCATCACCTCCACTAGCTTTGTTCGTAGAGATGCTTCCTGAGGCCCACTTGACTTCATATTCCAGGATGTCTGGCTCTAGGTTTGTGATCACACCATTATGATTATCTGGGTTTTGAAGATCTTTTTTGTTCAGTTATTTTGTGTAGTCTTGCCACCTCTTCTTAATATCTTCTGCTTCTGTTAGGGCCATACAATTTCTGTCCTTTATCGAGCCCATCTTTGCATGAAATGTTTCCATGGTATCTCTAATTTTCTTGAAGAGATCTCTAGTCTTTCCCATTGTATTGTTTCCCTCTATTTCTTTGCACTGATCACTGAGGAAATCTTTCTTATCTCTCCTTGCTGTTCTTTGGAACACTGTATTCAAATGGGTATATCTTTCCTTTACTCCTTTGCTTTTTGCTTCTCTCTTTTCACAGCTATTTTGCCTTCTCAGACAGCCATTTTGATTTTTTGCATTTCTGTTTCTTCACTGGATAGGAGATAGTTAATGTTCACTATATTATTTTGGATAAGGACTCTCTGAGTGAGTCAAGGGTTGTCACATATTGACTGGCACATGTACTTGTAAGGGAAAGAATATTGCAAATAGATCAACACAATCTGTTATTATGGTATTCTAATAGGACACTCATCATAATAGTAACAATCATTGCAATCAGTTAACTAATATTTCATCAGTCTGGAAGCTATAAAAAATGATATTTTCTGACATGCTTCGATGTCAGTTTCTAGTCTTCCAGTGTACCTGTCCTGTTCAGAGTTGGCACAGTGCCCTTTGCCATGATGCTGTTGTACTGTGGCTCAGTGTGAGGTTAGCCTTGCAGGCTTTGTAGCAACAAAGGGAGAATAATGGCTGATAGGGTCACTCCACACTCACTGTGTCTCAAAGTAATAGATTACAACTTCCAATTTGGTTAAACTGATTAGGAGGTAAGGTTTTCAGAATCATATAGCTTGGAGTTTAAATCCTGTATTAGCTGGGACTTTGAGGAAATTACTTAACCTTTCTATGCCTCAGTTTTATCTTAAAACAACAATAATTGTTGCACCAATAATTGTGGCTTAGTTTAAGGAAAAGTTGAGATTAGACTAAAATAATATGTATAAAACCCTTAGCACAGTGCTCACCAGCTAGTAAGTCTTCAGTAAATATTTGGGTTGTCCAAAAAGTTCCTTTGATTTTTAAGCAAAAATAAATGACACATTTTTCATTTTTGCCAAGAACTTTATTGAAAAATATATTCATAATTTTGTTCCTTGAGTTACTGCCATTTTTCAGGCAAATTAATAATTCTACCTTTCCAAAACTTTTATCTCTTTGAGCAAAGAGCTGTTCCCAGTGCCTTTTACAGTCATCCAGGGAATTGAAATTTTTTCCATTAAGAGAATTTTGTAAAGGCAAAAATAAAGTGAAACAGGAGAGTACAATGTCTGGTGAATACAACAGATGAATCAGAACTTCCCAGCCAAGCTGTAATGACTTTTGTCTTATCCTCAAAGAAACATGTGGCCTTGCATTATCCTGATGGAAGATTATGCATTTTCTATTGACTAATTCTGGATGCTTTTCATCTAGTGCTTCTTTCAGTTGGTCTAACTGGGAGATATATTTGTTGGAGTTAATCCTTTGGTTTTCCTGAAGGATCTCATAATAGAGGACTCCCTTCCAATCCAATCATATACATAACATCACCTTCTTTGGAGGAAGATTGGTCTTTGGTGTGGTTGGTGGTGGTTCATTTTGCTCTGCCCACAATCTCTTCTCTTTCACATTATTGCATCTTATCCACTTTTCATCACTCATCATAATTTGATAGAGAAGAATGTGTTTTTTAGGTCAACTTACATGCAACCCAAACATCAAAGTGACTGATGTAACCAAGCTAATGCAAATGATTTTCAACACTTGGCTTGGATATTTTGATAAAGTTGACTGTTCTCAATTAATGTCTGGATTTGATATATATCAACTTCAACTAGTCAATCTGGACCATGGAACATCTTTCAGTAAGAAATCTCCAGCATGAAACTTTGCAAACCACATTTGTCAGAATATAATCTAACAAAATTGTTTTGAATGAAGTTAAAGACAATTAAGTGCTACTAGAGCTCTCTTATAGAAAAAAAAAAAAAAAAAAACCTGAACAAACATCTTGGCCAACCCAGGATCAGCTGCTATTATTATAGTTATTTTAATTAACTTGATTAACATATTTTTTATATTTCCCTAACACCAATTGCTAGATGTATAGCTTAGCAAAGTAATATCCAAAAGGATTTTACATTTATCCTCTCTAGAAAGAAACACACGTAAAGAACAAGTAGCAACACATAGCAGTTAACAGATGATAAAACAAGAGTTAGATTAGTCTAGTAAATTAAGAGGTAGTCTTGGTAGTCGAGGATGGGTGCAATTTGCTGTGGGAGAGAAGCAAATGCAGAACAAAGGCTTGAGGACTTACTAACTCTGGGAAACAGATCAGACAGTACAGAAATGAAAAGAAATTTAACAAGCTCATAAGTCAATGAAAAACCCTGGTGTATAGTAAGAGAAAACCTAGACTTTGTGTGACTTGAAGCATATATTTTAGGGCTTTCATTAAGAAAAAGAATATAAGTTAATTACTAGGCCCTCAAGGAGACCTGTGCAAATGAGAGACCTTGAAGCTGATGTCTAACAATTATAAATCCACATCTATCTGACAAGAGAAGTAGTCACCAAATGTGATGAAATAAGTAGGGTGGCCTGAGTTATGGACAGCTCTGAAATCTTGGGAGAGGAGTTTAGAACTCTTAAGTTAGAACAATGTCTCTCAAAGTATACTTCCAATACAAGCACCTCAGCAGCTTCAGATAGGAACATGTTGGAAAGGCAAATTCTAGGGCCCAACCCTGGACCTTCTAGTTCAGACTTTGAGGCTAACAATCTATGTTTTAACAAGCTCTCCTGGTGATTATGATGCATGCTGAAGTTTAAGAATTCACCATGTTGAAAGATAGGCACTGAGTTGCCTATAATGAAGATGAAATAGGTAGCAGCATGCTCTGAAGGAGAGGGGTTCAGGCACATTACGCAAATTCAGCATTGACTAGGTGAGAGGCAGGTGGGCAAGTGATGATCTTATTACACTGGTGGGCATATAAGAAGATATATAAGAAAAAGGATATTGATGGGATTTGATTGCTGCATTTTGAGTGTAATGGAGATTTACTTCAGGATGAGTCCAGGTGTCTGGGTTGCTTTAGACAAAGACAGTGAAGTGAGGAAAGTTGGTTTGCTGGCAGGAGAAGATCTAACTGATACACAGGAGAAGGTATAGAAAATTCTATTTTAATTCTAGAGACCCAGACTAAGACATGCTTAGTGCACATTATAAATTCTTTTCAATCCTGTCCTCCTGGAGGTGTCCCCTGGAAGTTGAGTTTGACAGTGGGACTCATTCAAGGCTGATATCCTCCTAAATCTGGGGTTCCAAGGAGGGGTGAAAGGAGATCTTCAAGACTTGAGCTGTAGCAAGTGACCTCAAGATGCAAGACTAGAGGGAGGCAGGGGCAGGGCCTCTTCAGTTTCCTAAGATCTCTCCACTCAAACCAGACAGGAGTTTATGCTCTGTGTTGACTGAGGAGGAGGAGGCAAATCTAAAGATGAGCAAGCAAGAACCACTCAGAGGCACTGGAAAATGAAGCTTGAGGTTCTAAAACAGCATAGATTTTTGTTATTATTGTTGTTCCCTTTCATTATTTATAAGTCAAATGAGATAACAGTTACATTACCTGGATTTTATGTTTCTAAAACTTGTATTGTCATATATACATATATATATATATAATTTTATTCTTTTAGCAATTGTATTGTATAAGTAGAGCCAGCATTATTATCCTTGCTTTTGAGTTGAGAAGAGGGAAGCCCAGAAAAGGAAAATGACCTTCATCAGCTTTAAAAAAAAAATCTGGCTTGAGCATGCTGACTCTGGGGTACAAAAATGTGGTAACCAATGGGGTAAAAGGGACTGGAGTTAGTTGCAAGGACTGGAATTACAGTTTTAGCATATTTCCTGGATGGCAATATAATACAAAGCAATATATAATTATACACCCTCTCCACCCCCCCCCAAAATAAACTAACAATTTTATAGATTGTGCACTAGCTGATTTCTTATTTCTCAAATTGTTTACATAAAAAAGAAATGTGATACAGTCCTTTTCCCAGTGGGTAGCTAGTACTTAAAAGAAATTCCACTATTGGTTATAGTGGTTTTTACTTTCCAGTAACTTTGAATAGACCCTAGCAATTATAACTGCTATGGAGAATGTAAACAGAAACAAAGGATTTGTTGATTACCTTTCATTATTTTGTTCCATATGATTATGGTTCTGTTTCATTCTCTTATTCCCAATCAACATGCTGTATCTAGTGCTGATTGGGAATTATTCTAACTTTAATAAAATATGCCTATTTTATTTGTACTTTACAGTATATACATAATAAATACAGTTGTACCTTTTGATGGATGCCAATAAAAATGGTGAAATACGCTTTGATTAGAAGCCTTCTCTTTGGGTGTAATCACATGAGACCAGAAGCATTTTTCATTTAGCAGTTGTTTTCAAAGCGGTGATAGAATTGCAGTCTATGTCTTTAATGGTATAAAGCTGATATACTCATGACTGCACAACCACTCTCAAATTGGCTATTATGTATATATATATATATTAGGAAAGACACCTGAATACAAATGTTAGCCATACGCTCAAGCTACACACTCAGAGGTGTATAGGTCCTGGGATTTGGTCACACAAACTACATGGTCACATAAACTGCATTAGATAAAATAAGGAACATGGAAACAAAAGTGGCCATCCCTGCATGTACAGAGGAGGATTCTTATTCAAATTCCACTGCATGCCCTGAACATAGTATATGCTTACCAACTTTTTGCTGAATGAGTGAATACAAGTTTTTTATTACTCTCTGTCTCTATTCTATGTTCACAACTATACAGGAAATTCAAGAAGAGGGCAATGAATGTTTTCAATTATGCTGTAAATGCTAATAGCTGATAATAATTTCAAAGTCAAATGTAATGTTTATATACATAAAATTTAAAAATCATTTGTTAACACATATTCTAATTTAATAAATTAAATATAAAAAATGTTTTAAAAGCTATTCTAATTCACTATAATTTCACTATTTAACCCTGAGTAATGTTTGAACTCTTTGTTATCCTTTATGTCTGTGCTCAGACATAAATCTATTTACAGACTTTTTTATCTTGATGGGTAGAACCTATTCATTATTTTTAGCTTAAAATTATATATTTCCAAAGGTTTCATATTTTTACTAATATTACTATAATGGTGGCACAATACTCAATGTAATAACATTGAGTTGATGTTCTGAAATATAGCTAGCCATTCCAACTCTTGTCATAGATATTGCTGCTATAAAAGGTTTTAGAGAATAGCTCTTTCTATGGTTATAAAACTTGGGAATTTTTCCAGAAGAAAAGATTTTAGAATAAATTTTGATAATCTCTGGAATATTTTCATATAATATATTCACATATTGGAAGTATTGTTGAAGCTTGAATATCTATCTATAAACATATAATGTAAATTATATAATAGTATAGACTAATTTCATTTAATAAAATATTATATTTAGTATTAATAATATATACCACTTGACATCCATGCATGCATGTCCAATTCTCTGCAATCCCATGGACTGTAACCTGAAAAGTTCCTCTGTCCATGGGATTTTCTGGAGAAAAACACTGGAGTGGGTTGCCATTTCCTCTTCTGGAGATCTTCCCAACCCAGGGATCCAACCCATGTCTCTTGCACTGTCAGGCAGATTGGTTATCACTGAGTCACCTGGGAAGCATATACACATGTTGTTCAGCCACCCAGTCGTGCTTGACTCTTTGCAACCCCGTGGACTGCAGCACGCCAAGCCTCTCTTTCCCTCACCGTCTCTCAAAATTTGCCCAAGTTCATGTCCATTGCATCACGTGATGCCATCCAACCATCTCACATAAGTGAAGTCGCTCAGTCGTGTCTGACTCTTTGTGACCCATGGACTGTAGCCCACCAGGCTCCTCCGTCCATGGGATTCTCCAGGCAAGAATACTGGAGTGGGTTGCCATTACCATCTCACATAATAGGGGTTAAAAGAGAAGATCTCCAGGCAAGGATACTGGAATGGGTAGCCATTCCCTTCTCCAGGGGATCTTTCCAACCCAGGGACTGAACCTGGGTCTCTTGCGTAGCAGTCAGATTCTTTACCATCTAGGCCACTAGGGAAGCCTTATGTTATATAATGCTATTGCTATATTTTCTTTAATAATGAAATATTGAATTTAGTATTAATAATGTGTACCACATAATAAGAGTTAAATAAGTGAAAATAACATCCAGATTAATGGTCCCAAAGAGATGCTTTTAGAATGAATGAACTTAATCCAATTTATAAAGCTAAAAAAAAAATAGAATGTTTTAAAATATATCCCTTCACTGATCTTTCCTCTTATAGGTTATTGAGTTCCAAATGATGGTCCAATGATCAGTGTGGAAGAGACTATATAAAACCACCAGGGATGTGGCTAAAAATACTTATTTCCAGATCTTATCAACCAAATCTTTAGAGGTTGAGGCTTGGGAACTGGTATTTTTAATAAGTTCCCCAGGTAATTCTGATAATTTCAGACAGAATTCAGAATCAAGGACCTATATTACTAGAGATATTGTTTCTATTCTGATTTTCTGACATCCTGCTACAGTCAATCCTCCATGCTTCATATAGATCCCATTCTCTTAAGTCTTAGACTTAGGGTATTATTATATTTCTCCCCATAACATTCAATTTAGTCCCATTATTTAATGATGCATGTGGCAGAATTTTTTTTTAAGATTTATCATCTGATTTTTACATAAAATCTTTCTGGATATAGGGTAGGACTAAATATCTATGAAGTAAGCAGAAGACATTGAAATGACTTTTTCATCCGTAACGTTTACTGATGGAGTGCAATCATCGTGTACTATCTAGCTAAATTAATTCCTAGTGTTTGAAAATTAGAAATGTACATATTGTCTCTGGAAGATGTCTTAAGTATTCATTGATACTATCATAGTTTAATATGATTGCCTGAAAAGGAGTTTTTAGGTAAGGAAACAAAATTATCCATTGGATCTTCTGGGATGCCAGCCAAAAGAAGCACACATGGAATGTCTCTCCCTTTATTTTCCTAATGAAGTTCCAAATTTCTCCCGTACATCCCATCTCCGTCCCTCTTCCATCAAACTTCTGGTTCATTATTTACCATGTCTACTTCAACTGTCTTTTCGGGTAGATCGGAACAAAAACGGATCCAAATTATGATTGGTTCACGGAAGGGAGTATCGAGTTGACCATTTCTTAGTTGGACGTTAGGTCCTCTGGGGACAAGTTAAGGACCCAGTCCTTCAAGGGGACCTCTTCCATATCCAATGGGTGAGGTCATAAGAACCCGAAGGGACCACCGAGTCTGTTATTTCTTAGGTGGACGTTAAAACCTTTGAACCTAAACTAGGGACCAACCCTTCTAGGGGACTTCTTCCCGTACTGTTGGGTGAGGTCATAAGACCGGACCTCTTAGGGGGACCTGTCTCCTCGGACCGTCCGATATCAGGTGTCCCAGTGTCTCAACCTGTACTGACTCGCTGGATTCGTGTTGTGTCGTGTCGTGATGATTAGTTCGAGTGAATGGGTTTGGCAGTTTTACCTTTTGGTACCTAAATTTCGTTTGAGTTTATTATTTTCTTTCAGAGGGTAAAGTGGTTTAGTTAAAGGGGAGGACCCAGAGAAGGATGGTGAAAAGGTATCTCTAGAATCAAAACTCCGACACTAATTCGTCCTTTTTGTTTGCCTACAAGGATGTTCGACTCTATAGACACTGAGACAAACGAAATCAAAAAGTTTAAAGGAGGTTAGAGGATACACTTCAAAAACATGTCCTTTGTGACGAGTTAGAGATGGAGGACACAGATGGAGAAAGATTTCCCTAGGAAGAAATTATAGACGATTAACGTCTTTCCTCTTTCTTTTGAGGCGTTTATTAAACCTCTTATTATAAATAACAATCTACTGGTTGAGTTTTACGTGAATTTTTTTTAACTTACAACTGTAAGTGTCAATCTTTTTCACTGAACTAAATAAGTGGTCACGATTATTATTGATCTCTTAAATAGACAATAGAGAGAATAATATACAGTCCTCTTTGTTCCCGAAATTAACAAAGGGTTTAGGGTATTTACATTATAAAATGGAGAGGGGAGAAATACGATTACTTTAAGTTCTTGTCCATTAAGTTCTTTGTAGAGGGTTTAGTGTATGACTGGTTCACTCTCTGTGACCTGAGGTTAGACGTGGGGTACCTTCGGACGTTAGATGACGAGTGATGGTTTGTAATTTTAAGCATACTTCTTTTAAAATGTGTTCTTTGTAATGATATGCTCATAACAAATAGCAAGATAATTTCTTTTTTAAGAAACTCATATTTTGTGTGATTATTTTTAAATTAATGTATCATCAAAAGATACATTCCTTTCTACTGAATCTACAGTTCAGTTCAGTTCAGTTGCTCAGTCGTGTCCGACTCTTTGCTACCCCATGAATCACAGCACGCCAGGCCTCCCTGTCCATCACCAACTCCTGGAGTTCCCTCAGACTCACGTCCATCGAATCGGTGATGCCATCTAGCCATCTTATCCTCTGTTGTCCCCTTTTCCTCCTGCCCCCAATTCCTCCCAGCATCAGTCTTTTCCAATGAGTCAACTCTTGCATGAGGTGGCCAAAGTACTGGAGTTTCAGCTTTAGCATCATTCCTTCCAAAGAACACCCAGGGCTGCCCTTGACCCTGGATGTGGGGTAGCTCCTCTCAGCCACGCTTGTGCATCGCAGCAGTGTGTCTTTTAACCATATGTTTGTACTCAGCAAATAAATTATATCAAAGGAAAAAAAGTTAAATTTTTCCTGTGTGACCTACTCCCTGCTATGGAATAAATCAGGGCCCTGATAACACCACACTGCAGAATAGGGGCATTTTTCAAAGGCATTTTTCTCTTCTCAGTTTCTCAAAGAACTTCATCAAAACTAATGGGACTATAGAGAAGATTTACCAGAGGCTCGGTTAAGTCTGTGAGATCGCTCCTGCGCGTGGGAACAGGCATATCCATCTGCCTTCCCTCGAGACCAGTCGGGTAGAGAACTCGTGACAGATATTATGCTTTTTAAAGAGACTTTTTTTAAAATAAAGCTCTTTCTTCCTATGCTATTCTCTCATAATGAGTAGCAATCATTAAAATACTTCCCATAAAGTGTTATTTAATTTTGTAGTTATAATGGATAGACTAAAGAGTGAAATATCTTAAGAGTGTATCATGACTAATTTTGCATCTGGGACAGACTCCTTGGCATTATAAAATGTAATGAAAGTCTCTGTTTTATACTGTATTGGTTCCCTCTTAACTTTAATTTAAATAACTGGATGTGATGTTCTTAAGTCTCTTCCAAGTTTAGTAACATCAGGCCTATCTAATAATACGTATATCCACTGGTGGTGGTGGGGCAGGGAGTTGCTTATGATGAAAAAGAAACATCTTGTGTAGGTATGCTCAGACAGAATAGAAGATTAAACTGTGAAAGTAAACTTTTGTTATTATAGTTCCTTAAAATCATATGATGATAACATATATTAGTAATAAACTACCATAGAATGAGAAAATATATCTGAAAATTCTGAAAATATATACCTGAATATATATATATATCTGATATACATGTATATATATCTGAAAATATATCTGAAAATTCTGAAAATAAATCAATCTGTTCCCTACCCCCTATTTCTTAAATTTAAACTGTTGTTCAAAGCTCAGTATAAGGGACCAGAATTTGAAAGTTTTTGGAATAAATGAGTTTTTAGGAATCAGACATTTTTGTTTTACAAAAAATTACTTGTAAATTTGCTTTTAAATATAGCAATATTTCAAAAATGTATTTGCTTTCTAAGTAAATTTCCAAAACATGTGCACTTATCATTGTCAGAATCCACCATAAATGAACCAGACAGTTTTGGGAACTACAAAAAACAAGTCCAGGTAAAGCCTACTAAAATACAGGGGGATTTCATAAATTATGTGTGATTATTAAAAACATCTCTGTCTAAACTAGTTGTTACATTTAACAGTAAAACAACAACCAAAAAAAAAAAAAACCCAACCAACAAAACAAACAAACAAACAAAAAAAAACAGGCTTCAGGTTCATACACGAACTACAGAAAGGCCCAGAGATAGGTGCTGAAGAGAACAAGATAAATTCATAATTACAGGACTGATCAATGTATCACTTTCTAATATCATTCAAGATATTTTCTATCAGAGACAAAAAGAGCACAGTAAACCTAATAATTAAAAGTACAGTCAATAGAAACTGAATAGAAAAAAAGGAATTTCATAGAAGTCTAAGCTCTCTTCTAGGAAAGCTAACTTTGTTTCTGTGAAAGTTGTGAGTAAATAAATTTAGCACATCATTAGTCCCATTTGGAAACCAGAGATAATCATTGGTCTCTTCAGAAGGGAGGGGATACATGTGTACCTATGTGTGATTTATGTTGAAGTTTGACAGAAAACAGCAAAATTATGTAAAGCAATTATCCTTTAATAAAAAATAATTTAAAAAATTGGTAGTTATTTTCTCAAAAGGAAAAAAAATAATAATAAATAGAAAAACTAGATATCTTAGACTCATGACTAATTGTTAAATTCCTCTCAAAAACAAAATAATTACATTTAGGGATGACTCAATACACTGAAAAATTCAGTCTTGAACATATTTGATTGCCATTCTAACAGTATAAAATATTATTTCATGCACAGATCTAGATGATATGCATTTTGACAGAAATTTTGAGAACTTTATTGTATCTTTTTATTTGAGTTAAAATTTATTATAGACAAGTTAAAAATCCTAGAAATGATCTTTTAGTGTGAGTTTACTGATGAAGCAAATTAGATTTTAAAATAAATACTTCTATTAATTATTGCTATGTTGTCCATATTTCAGTGGTTGATACAGTGTGATTTTACATAAAACTAAACATTTTTAGTCTTTTATAAATATTTACTTCAAGGAATTCTGAAAATAAATACATTAGCTTGTCTACTGTTTTGGTTCTGTCTCTGGGGACAATAAGAACAATTTCTTAGCATTATTTCAAATAATAAATATTTATATTACAAATGATATAATACAGGAGAAACATGCGTTCAGTTTGTACAGGAACCTGGAGACATAATAAGTAAGCTGAAAAATCTTCCTGACAGTAATTGAATTTGTACAAGCTTTCTGTGCTAATAGAAATTAAAATTAGGAGTGTAGGAAGTTAAAAATTTGAAAAGCTTAAATAGCAAATGCATCCATGTTTTTGGAATGGTTCATAGTTGTCTCTAAGATTCACCTCTTGAGTAGGGTATCTGGAACTCACTATTACCAAGAGGGACTCTCCTTTCCCCTCTGTCCCACTAGTACAGAGCCCCGTCTATTCCTTCTACTTCTTAGATCCCATGTCGCCTTCTCCCTGTCTTTCAGTCACAGCCAAACAACGCTAGTCCTAATTAAACCAAGGGGATTGACATTCTCTCCTAGGTACTTAGAATGCTGTACCAAGAGCATTCTCACACCATGCCAGCCAGGGAACAAGACATGACTTTTCCCATTTTGGGATTTCTCTACCCTTGTTTTTGTTCCCAGTAAGAAGCAAACTAAAATGTGAGTTACCGACAGCATACCACAGCTTCAATTTGTTCTTTGTGTCTGGTGAAATAACTTTCAAGGACATAATGCTTAAAATTTTATGACACAAATTTTCAATGCTTTATACAGTTTTGAAATTATTTTGCTGTTTTGTTCTAACCAATGTAATCAATAGAAGCACAATAGTGGCACATTTGAATCTTAGTTCAAGAATCAAATCTCCCACTTTTTTTGAGTATGGTGATTACAAAAAATAGTGTATCTGCTCTATAGTTGAAAAATAAGGTTAGTTGAGACACAGTTAGTTGTGTTTTGAACTTACTACCTAAGTAAGTAACATCCAGGCAGATGTTTTGCCTAAATTTTAGTTTAATATTTTATAAAATGTGGGTAATTATAAGAGCTACTTTTTGCCTATCATTTGTGAGTAAAGGATATTAAGTACTTAGAAATATGACAAGGTCATATAAGGTACTCAATAAGATATCAGTAAATATCTTATATAAATATTTTTTATCACTTTAAAGTACCAGAAATTTAATATTTTCAACTTTAGACATGTCTGGGATATTTGTTTCCTAGCTTAAAACTATTTATAAACACTGAATAAAATCAGTTCAGTTCACTCGCTCAGTCACATCCGACTCTTTGCCACCCCGTGGATCGCAACACGCCAGGCCTCCCTGTCTATCACCAACTCCCGGAGTTCACTCAAACTCATGTCCATCGAGTCGGTGATGCCATCCAGCCATCTCATCTTCTGTCGTCCCCTTCTCCTCTGCCCCCAATCCCTCCCAGCATCAGAGTCTTTTCCAATGAGTCAACTCTGCACATGAGGTGGCCAAAGTATTGGAGTTTCAGCTTTAGCATCAGTCCTTCCAATGAACACCCAGGACTGATCTTTAGAATGGACTGGTTGGATCTCCTTGCAGTCCAAGGGACTCTCAAGAGTCTTTTCCAATGCCACAGTTCAAAAGCATCAATTCTTCGGTGTTCAGCTTTCTTCACAGTCCAACTCTCACATCCATACATGACCACTGGAAAAACCATAGCCTTGACTAGACAGACCTTTGTTGGCAAAGTAATGTCTCTGCTTTTGAATATGCTCTCTAAGTTGGTCATAACTTTTCTTCCAAGGAGTAAGCGTCTTTTAATTTCATGGCTGCAATCACCATCTGCAGTGATTTTGGAGCCCCCAAAAATAAAGTCAAGCACTGTTTCCACTGTTTCCCCATCTATTTCCCATGAAGTGATGGGACCAGATGCCATGATCTTCGTTTTCTGAATGTTGAGCTTTAAGCCAACTTTTCCCCCTCTCCTCTTTCACTTTCATCAAGAGGCTTTTTAGTTCCTCTTCACTTTCTGCCATAAGGGTGGTGTCA
>SJYX01017828.1:284442-299094 GCA_006410675.1 Oreotragus oreotragus
TTCCATGTCCAGTTCTAACTGTTGCTTCCTGACCTGCATATAGGTTTCTCAAGAGGCAGGTCAGGTGATCTGGTATGCCCATCTCTTTCAGAATTTTCCAGTTTATTGTGATCCACACAGTCAAAAGCTTTGGCATAGTCAATAAAGCAGAAATAGATGTTTTTCTGGAACTCTCTTGCTTTTTCCATGATCCTGCGGATGTTGGCAATTTGATCTCTGGTTCCTCTGCCTTTTCTAAAACCAGTTTGAAGATCTGAAAGTTCACGGTTCACGTATTGCTGAAGCCTGGCTTGGAGAATTTTGAGCATTATTTTACTAGTGTGTGAGATCAAGTGGTCATGAATTAAGTCTCAAATCCAATTTTTTAACATGGATAAAAATTAAGAATGCTATTCATTTCCTTCAGTACAATGAGAATTTGATTCTGTTTCTTGTGAAATTTATTCTCTCAGAAATATGATTGAAGAATGGAAATGATAGCAAGTTACTTATTCCTTTAGAAGTAAGTTTATTTCATTTAAAAGTTCGAAGAATGTAAAAGAAACTTGTGGAGATATATGTACTTCAGAAGCATGAATGAGTTTGGTCATCTCTGCTCACATATTTCTTTTTCTGTGTTTTTCCTTTCCTACTTTCATCAATTTTCAGCATTTCTACTATTTGCTGCTGACTCTGAAATCTGTATCTCATCCTTGCTTCACATCTCAGACAAAACTAATTGAATTTAGATATTAAGTGACATATGAACTAGGCCTTGATGGATAAGTAGAAATTCGACAGACTGAATGCCAAGAAATAAAAACTATAGGCTAAACCTGGGCAGAGGTGTGGATTTGTCCAAAATCCAGTTTGTTTGGATAGCACAGTGTTCTAAAGCACAGTGGATTGGGGAAATGATCCCAGTTAAAGGAAGAAAAGGAAGCTAGTGTAGAAGGCAGAGGACTCTGAGCTTTTATAAGATGTTCATGACTCTTCTTGGTTTATATTGCAGTCAGTGATGCTTGACTGATGTCTCTGGGTTTATGTTGTCTTTGTTTTGAATTGAACTTTAATACAACACTTTTGTTTTGATTTTCAGTGAGTGGATGTGTACACTTCTTATGGATATCCAATTTTCAAGTTTCAATATAATAATCCAAGACTATGTCTGTTATCTATTGCAGTGAAAATTTATGAGCCTATTAATCAGCTCTAGTCTCTTCCACATCTCATCTAATTCAACCATGACTTCAAAGCACAGCTCCATTTATATTGCTAGTTTTCCTTCTCTTTTTCTCTCCACTTTGACCCCAGTTAAAAAGCTAGATAATTTTCAATTTTTATACTGGATCTTTGTAAGATCTTTTAACTAACTTGCCATATAACTTACTCATTTTTATTATGACCACGGTAAGTCATTTGCTTTCACTAGAATGTAAGTTCTCTCATGGGCAGAGCTCTGTGATCATTCACCTATGTATCCCTGCTGCCTTGAACATAGTAACATTAAGTACAATGTCCGGCTTATAAGACACTCTCTTGATGAATTTGCTCTGTGGACCCAAGCTGTGATTTATATTGCACTTTTCTTGTCCCTCTCAGAAAGGACTTAATGCTCTACTTAGCCATATCTTCTTCTTAAATAAAAAGATCTGTGAGGCCAGACAGTATTGTATACATATTTGTATCCTCCACGGATTTTAACCCATTAGCTCAGTAAATAGGAGATAATTATTTACTGAAAATGAATAAGTGAGGATTATATACTGTGAAGTAATAACCTGTGATCTTTATCTTTTTTTTCACCTATTGTGGTGCAATAACAATTATCTAAGAGGTCTCAGTAATCACCATTCAGTGCATTCAGTCTCTTTTATTTTGCATTCAGTACATCAGAGCATTTTTAGATAGCAACAGTCTGGATGATGTGTTTTCTCTGACCTGGTTAAACATGTTTGATATAAACTATTTTCAACTATTTTCTAGAATGAGACTGAACTCTGCCTGGAAGAAGAGTTCAAGAAGCTGCATTAACACACAATATAACAGATGTTCTTTTCTCCTTTAGAGTCACAGAAAATCATCTTCACTTTGCAAAATTAAAGGATAGAACTGACACAAGCATTGATAAATTCTCCTAACTTCTCAACCCAACTTAGGGTTTGAAAATTGATTATAGCTGGTCTTTTCTTAGTTGTTGGTTTATTTATTTATTTTTCCCAACTTTTGTGGCGGACATATTGATGCTCTAGCACTCAAGCAGAGCCTCTGCCTGCAGGTGCATTTACCGTTTAGGGGAATGAGCTGCCCTTGTTTTGTTAGCCTCAGCATTTTCAAAAGCCTCACTTCGCCTGTGGTGCTTGTGCATACATCACTGTCCACCTCTTTTGCCTTTTGTATTTACCGTTGTCTTATGCTTCAGCGTTTCTGATGCCCTTGAGAAGCTGTAACCATGCTCTACATTTGAAAAGGTGCCAGCTCATTTAATCAGGTGAAGCTTGAGAGGCATGGATGAATTTATTCTATCTAACATTTAATAAAAAATAAATTAAAAATGTGACTTATGCCATGACATGGTTAGCATTACCCTTCCAGGTTTAAATTTGAAAGTTGTCAGCACCCTCCCTGGTCTGAAAACTGACATGTTATCAATCTAGCGTGTGGGTGACAAGGCCGCTGATGCCTTCCCAAGGCACTTGTTTAATAATTAATTTTTCATTGTAGGCATGTTCAATAAATGGATTACAAAACTTAAGCCCGTTTAAAAGGTTTTAGAAATTCATTATTAGTTTTAAAAGATGAATGTACAAATTAACTCTCACATGATAAATGGGTTATACTAAATATAGCCAGACTCTATGTGGTTCTAGCCTATATTTAATATATACTGTAAAGTATAAAGTCAGTACAGTTTTGCAGACAATGTTATTGAATTACCAAGAAAGTGATTCTTTTCAAAGGAGATTCAAAAAGGGAGATCAGATGACAAATTGTGCTTTGAAGGTTTTCATCTTTTCTCTTGCTCTCAGAAGTCCTTTACTACTAAGCCACTGGACAGGCTCAGTGCTATTTTTGGATTCAAGATCTCAGATCAAGTCATTCCACAGAAATAATACTATGATTTTAAATAAAAGGAATCGTATCAGTTATCACACCCTAATTTCCCTGATTAAACTTAGTGCTGGTTATTAAGCTGTTATCTTCCAGCTCCAGACCAGCTTTGTGAATCCAGGGTGGGGGCTCTGCCAACCGCCTTTCGGCTTGGTCAGCAGGGTGCGCTAGCGAGAGGCTGGCTGGCTGCGGAGGAAACTGCTTTTGGGGGCTCTTCTTTCACTGTCCCCCAGCAATGGCAGTTCACCCTGGCAGCAACCCCAGCCCTTTTCTGGTTGCAGACCTTTTGTTCTTTTTGTTTCAGCATCCTAGAATCAGTCTCTTTGCACGCCTTTGGAGCAGCCAAGCAGTGTCCTTTCTTCTGAAGTCTGAAGCCCAGTCCTGTGGGCCTCTGCCAGGCTTCTATTTCTAACCCCAAGCTCTTCCTTTATGTCTCAGGCTACATAGGTGTTTGCTCCTCCTCACAGTCACTCACAGCTATGTAATCTTTATGTCTTTGTTCTTATCTTTTCTTTTTTTTCTTCTCATTTTTAAAATTTGACTCTTTAGCTCTCCAAAATCTGATTAACTTTTTTTTTTTAATGTCAAAACAACTGCTGTGCTTTTTTTTTCCTTCCCAACTGGTTCTTGGCTGGTACCAGTGTCATAGACCATTGAAACAAACAAACAATCAATTTGTCCCTAACTTCTAAGGGGACTTTATATATAACTAAATGATTTACATTTTACATTTCAGATTATGGAAATGTTTTACATGTAATCATAATATATATCAATGTAATTAAAAAAAAGAAAATCAGAATTCAGAGTTCTAAGCAGGTTACCTCACAACTCATTTACTGGCTGATTCCTTCCTCCTGCCCTCTCTGCTTTCTAATGTCTGTCTCCATTTCAACCCAAAGTGTGAGGAAGGACAGAAGTATGACTGTGGCTCCAACCCTGAGAATCACTTTCCACATCAGCTATTGTACAAGTGAAGAGGTCTGCTATTCAGTCCCCCAGCATCCTACCCCTGAAAGTTAAGTTAGACATTTTTGGTAAAAAGCAGAGGAGCTACCCTCTTTCAAATAATGTCTCTCATCATTGTACTAACAATTTTACTTTCTGAAATAGCTACTCTTAGTTGATAGCCATGCCTCAAATTATTTTGAAAAAAGGCTGTAGAAAAAAGGAATTCGTCTAACTTAAATCTTTCTTCAAATGAAATTTAGCTGAGAACACTACCTGCAAATGTTTATTTATAGAAAGTTAGAAATATTGCCATGGTCTTATTTTTCTACATTCAGCATACAAAGTAAGTATCTGGTAAAAAAAAAAAAAAAAAAGAAAAATAAATAAATCTATTTCCTTGGTTTGTCATTTTCCCATTATTATACATTCATTCATTCATTCATTTTTTTCAATAGCTGCTTCATAGATGGCTACTATGTATTATGCAACATGGTTAACACTGATTGAACGTTTTTAATGGGAACTTTGGAATCCCTCTCTACTTAATAATATCTAGTGTAAACAATACAGAGAAAGGTATTTCATGAAGACTGAAAATTATCTAATGTCCCTATTCGAGTTCATTTCAGGGGAAATCTAAACTTTAGCATCTAAACTTTAATGTAAAACGTTTTCTTTATAGTCAAGACTTCCTTCAATGGCAGATATGTTTTCTCCTTTGTTGCTGTTTTATGTTTTAGCTGAAGTCCATTCTGGACTTGTTTTGAGTCAAAACTACTGAATGATCAGAAACTTTTACTCTATTTCTGATTTACTTCCTCATAAAGTCAACTGATAGGCAAGAATGATGGTATACCTTGGCCCTAAGAATTTCTTGATTTTCAAATTCATTGGCCTATTTCCCCTATTGTTCTGTCTTTTGGGGTATGCGTTTTTGTCAGTTCAGCCTGTTGTTTTGACTAATTCAAAATCATCCAAGTCTTTATGTCTGCAATAAGCTGTTAATTAGCCAAAGATTTTGTACCACCCGTTATAGCCAATTGAGAATGTCAGGGAGCTGTGAAATGGAAACATATACTGGCTGTGAAATTAAAAGAGCTCCTCTTCTAACAGGAGTGTGATGATATATTAAATAATATATGAACTAATGTCACAAAAGAGGTGCAAGACTCAAAGGAAAGTACTTAGATGTAATTAGGCTGCTGCTGCTGCTGCTGCAAAGTTGCTTCAGTCGTGTCTGACTCTGTGCAACCCCATAGATGGCAGCCCACCAGGCTCCACTGTCCCAAGAATGCTGGAGTGGGTTGCCATTTCCTTCTCCAGTGCATGAAAGTGAAAAGTGAAAATGAAGTCGCTCAGTCCTAACCGACTCTTAGCGACCCCATGGACTGCAGGCTCCTCCATCAGTGGGATTTTCCAGCCAAGAGTACTGGAGTGGGTTGCCATTGCCTTCTCTGGTAGTTAGGCTGGTGCACTGCTAAGGAAACAAGCAACACCTCTGCCTGCCTCATATGTTTGTCAAGCTGCGTCACTCCACTGGTGGGGTGGTTTCAGCAGTGTCAAGTTAGTTTTCTGACTGCTGTTGAGGCAGCTACAAGTGTCTTTCCAACATTGTACCCAAAATCCTCATATACTATGTAAAACACAGTAGATATTCAGAAAATAATTGATGATTGAATGTGTCATTATACAGTCAAAGCACATATTTTCCTATGAGGATATTAACCTCCTATCATCTCCTGAATCTCAGGTTATAATCTACACACTGATTAATCAAAATCACAAAATATATATGTAGAGCTCACTGGTCACTGTTTTAATATATATTTCTAAGAATCTGGAGTTTGTGGCTCTTTTAAGTGTTTAGAAAAAAAGAAAACTTATTCTGGCAAATGGAGACTTTAAACTTCCTTAAAATTGGAAGTGATGTTAAATAAAAAAGACATATTTTATCATATATAGGCTAAATAAACAGCAAGGCCCTACTGTATAGCATAGGGAGCTATATTCAATATCCTTTGATAAACCAAAATGAAAAAAATGAAGTTTATATGTATACACATATATGTATGTATATATGTATGTATACATATATGTGTATACATATAAATACACATATGTGTATATGTATAACTGAATCTTTGTTGTACAGCAGAAATGAACACAACATCATGAATCAACTATACTTCAATACAATTAAAAATATATATATATACTTTATCATAATCATCTATCTACTTCTGAAATATTAAGATTTGAAACTTCTCATAATTAATGATTGTGCCCCAATTAATTTTAACATTGCTTCTTTTTCTTGTTTCTATTTATATTTATGCTAGTGAACCTTATACAGTCCTTCATGAAAACATTATTATTTTCCCTTAGGAAAAATATTTTATTTTGTTTGTCAAAATATGCTTTACTTTACTTCTGAAATAAAGACTTTATTTTGGTTTTAGTTTTGAGTTTTTGTTTGTTTTCAAGTCAACCTTATTGTTAATCTTCATTTGAAATTGTTTCCCAGACTTGAGTTCAGGAGAAAATGTTGATGAATTGAAAAGCAGTTAGTCAAGTGAAATTACAATGAGTAAATTAAATTTGAGGCAAACTGAAACAATAACGGATGCTAAGTTTATTAATGGAGAAGGCATGGCACCCCACTGAAGTACTCTTGCCTGGAAAATCCCACTGATGGAGGAGCCTGGTAGGCTGCAGTCCATGGGGTCGCTAAGAGTCAGTTAGGACTGAGCGACTTCATTTTCACTTTTCATTTCCATGCATTGGAGAAGGAAATGGCAACCCACTCCAGTGTTCTTGCCTGGAGAATTTCAGGGACAGGGCAGCCTGGTGGGCTGCCGTCTATTGGGTCTCACAGAGTCGGACACGACTGAAGCTACTTAGCAGCAGCAGCAGCAAATCAAAAGTATGCATTTAAAAAAATGTGTTTAACTAGATGAAATTGTTTTATTCTAAAGCCTTTCATGATTGTTATATATGTATTTCTTCCTAGAGAGTAGCCTTTTGGTAAGGATAAACTTTCATTTTGAAATACATGATCAGATATTTCACATTTCGCCTTGTTCTTGTCCACTGCAACGGGAAAAAATGTGCCTCATCCTTCTCTTGATAGTTTTAAGATATGAATGGATTGGTCTTGCAAGATTAAGTTTACACCTGCTGATGTGCTGTAGCTCCAACTTGATGTTGTCACATATGTAGACAAGTTATGGACCATAGACAGGTTCAAAGCACTGACTCACAGAAAAAGGAATAGGAAATATAATAAGAATTCTTGTCCAGGTGATATTTATAACTGTCAGACTGGAGGTAGGGATGTCCTAAAAAAGAACATTAATATTGAAAATATTTTCAGACGGGTCTTCGGGAAAGAAAGATTTAACATCAATCAATAAGAAAAAGCAAACTTTATGGAGAGATAAATGCCAGAACCTATTTTTTGGATATTCTCTATAGTGAATTTATTATTGACTGTAAAAAGTACTTCTTTGCTATGAAATTAAAAAAAAAAGATAATTAGGATGAGTAAGAGTTGGAAGATGAAAATTATATTAATCTAACAGTTATGAAAATATCAAATATAAATAGGCACAGATCTTAGTTTTTTGCTAGATATCAAGTGTGGAGACACACACTCTTTAGAAATGAAAATTTCTATCAGTTTTATTTGCTACTGAATCTGTGTTTGGTACTGATTTGGCTCTTATATTTGCTTAACTGTGTCAAAGGAGAGGGAGATAGTGGGCTGTCAAATGCCGTCATGTAAGTTTTCACCAATCCAGGCATACTTTATGTGTGGAGTTTACGGCTTATACATGTTTAAAAACTTCTGGATTTTAAAACTTTACCCTATTTTACCTCTCAAGATATAAGGATTTACATGACTATTATTTTAAACCTCATTCAACTTAACATTTGAATTAATAGCCCCATTCATTGGACTATTATCAAAGTCTTTTAAGCAAACAGTAACAGAAAAGGGCAGGAGGGAAAGGGGACAACAGAAGATGAGATGGTTGGATGGCATCAGCGACGCGATGGACATGAGTTTGAGTAAGCTCCAGGAGTTCGTGATGGACAGGGAAGACTGGCATGCTTCAGTCCATGGGGTTGCAGTGAGTCAGACACAAATGAGTGACTGAACTGAACTTAACAGAGAGCAAGGAAAAACAAACAAAAGACAAAACACTTTTTCTTCCATTAAAAATAACTTTTTAAGCTAAAACAGCTGCTGATGGTGATACATTTATTATCCTTGTCTCAAAAACTTATTTTTCATCAGTTTTTGAAATACGCTACTGTAGAGCACTTCATTTGTTTCTACTAAGGAAATGGCCTAGGCATCTAGCGGGATAGTTATTTTGAATTGTTGTATGATTCAGGTGAAAATGCTCCCATTCTGAAGTATTCCTCCTCGTTCAATTTTTTATGGCCCCATTGTGCTAATGGCTTACCCTGTTCTTTAATATTCTGTGAAAGTCTGAGGAAGTGGCTGCTATATCAAGTGAATAGTCAATTAGACACAGTGTCACAAGAAGTAGGAATGTAAATTTTAACAATAATTTAGATATCTAAAATAATTCACAAGTACACAGGATTGTTAGTCCATTATTCATGAGTGAAGTGATTTAGAGCTGAAGCTGAGATGAAAGTCTTTCTGGTAAAGAGGTTGAGTGAATAAAGACTTAGGAGCATGGAGCAATTTCACAAAGTGCCATTTCTACAGTCAGAAAGTGGTATTCATTGCTTGATAAAATTAGTTGAGAAATAAATTTTGGTCTGTTTCTTAAATAATTGTATTTGTAAGATCATAGGAAGCAAGTCATTGAAAAGATAAAATTAAATTGTAGCCTATTTAATGGCTATAGTCTCTATATTAAGGACCTTGTCTTCTATTGTCATGTGAGTCTTAGTTCATAAGGACATTTGGGAAAGTGGTGGATCAGGTATGGAAAACATTTCAACTTTAACAAGTGATATCCATAAATTAATCAGAATATGAATTTTAAAATAGTCCACATTCTAGTGGCTTATGTTATTTCAATTAGGATCGCAGTTAGTCCATTGAAACATATAGACTATTTGCAACATATAGGACATTTACACCGATACTTATTCACCATGACTGGGAAACAAGGGCAGATCTTTAGTTTTTGCCCCTCAAAAATTCCTTCTGTAAAACTAACCTTTCTCCTTAGCAGCTTCACTGTTGCTTGGTATACAGTGTGTATGTTGTGCCCCAACGAAGCCTGCTGCATATGAGCATCTGTTTTATGTCAGCAGATTTGCACACCATTTATTTGCCCTGAAATACTCCCCATAGTCTTCTCTGCAATTGCAATCAGTAACAAAGCTCTGGATGAGTAGTTACAAGACCTCTTAGGTTTAGATCTCCCTTGCACTCCCACTAATACTGAAGCTGTGCATGAGCCATCTAATGATTCTGGGCATTCATTTCCTCATCTGTAAAAAGGACTAGATAATTGCCCCTATTGCATCTAGCGCTGAAATTATCATTTCCACTAATTCTTCCCTCATTCTTTCATTTGTATTCTTGTGGAGTTCCTTCATTTACATTTCACATGGGAAATATTGTGTGTGTTCTCTTTGCTAAACCATTTTTATGCACTCGGAGCACTGTACAGAACAATACTCTCCAATAATGAAGATTCAATAAGTATCCCCAAAGTCTGTGTCATCTTTTCTGTCATGGAATGTAACACCTTGTCTTACTTCATTTTTAGGACACAGAATACACAAGTTTACCATTTGGTGCCTAGCAGGGGAGAAACGGTGTAAGGGCTCTTTAAAAAAAAATTCCATTTTGAGAGTGAAATGGGAATGAGGCGACTGGCAAAACTACTTTACACAAGATTTTGTTGTGTGTGTGTGTGTATATACTGTCTCTTATACACATCTAGATGTGTATAAGAGACAGCACCTGTAGAAGTGGAGTGAATAGCAGTGGTGAACAGCTGAAAAAATATCACCTCTTCTAGAGATCCTCATTGTCAGAGAGAGAGATTTCCTGAGTGGTTTCAGATTGGATCTTTATCCAGGTTTTGNAGAGCAAGGAAAAACAAACAAAAGACAAAACACTTTTTCTTCCATTAAAAATAACTTTTTAAGCTAAAACAGCTGCTGATAGTGATACATTTATTATCCTTGTCTCAAAAACTTATTTTTCATCAGTTTTTGAAATACGCTACTGTAGAGCACTTCATTTGTTTCTACTAAGGAAATGGCCTAGGCATCTAGCGGGATAGTTATTTTGAATTGTTGTATGATTCAGGTGAAAATGCTCCCATTCTGAAGTATTCCTCCTCGTTCAATTTTTTATGGCCCCATTGTGCTAATGGCTTACCCTGTTCTTTAATATTCTGTGAAAGTCTGAGGAAGTGGCTGCTATATCAAGTGAATAGTCAATTAGACACAGTGTCACAAGAAGTAGGAATGTAAATTTTAACAATAATTTAGATATCTAAAATAATTCACAAGTACACAGGATTGTTAGTCCATTATTCATGAGTGAAATGATTTAGAGCTGAAGCTGAGATGAAAGTCTTTCTGGTAAAGAGGTTGAGTGAATAAAGACTTAGGAGCATGGAGCAATTTCACAAAGTGCCATTTCTACAGTCAGAAAGTGGTATTCATTGCTTGATAAAATTAGTTGAGAAATAAATTTTGGTCTGTTTCTTAAATAATTGTATTTGTAAGATCATAGGAAGCAAGTCATTGAAAAGATAAAATTAAATTGTAGCCTATTTAATGGCTATAGTCTCTATATTAAGGACCTTGTCTTCTATTGTCATGTGAGTCTTAGTTCATAAGGACATTTGGGAAAGTGGTGGATCAGGTATGGAAAACATTTCAACTTTAACAAGTGATATGCATAAATTAATCAGAATATGAATTTTAAAATAGTCCACATTCTAGTGGCTTATGTTATTTCAATTAGGATCGCAGTTAGTCCATTGAAACATATAGACTATTTGCAACATATAGGACATTTATACCGATACTTATTCACCATGACTGGGAAACAAGGGCAGATCTTTAGTTTTTGCCCCTCAAAAATTCCTTCTGTAAAACTAACCTTTCTCCTTAGCAGCTTCACTGTTGCTTGGTATACAGTGTGTATGTTGTGCCCCAACGAAGCCTGCTGCATATGAGCATCTGTTTTATGTCAGCAGATTTGCACACCATTTATTTGCCCTGAAATACTCCCCATAGTCTTCTCTGCAATTGCAATCAGTAACAAAGCTCTGGATGAGTAGTTACAAGACCTCTTAGGTTTAGATCTCCCTTGCACTCCCACTAATACTGAAGCTGTGCATGAGCCATCTAATGATTCTGGGCATTCATTTCCTCATCTGTAAAAAGGACTAGATAATTGCCCCTATTGCATCTAGCGCTGAAATTATCATTTCCACTAATTCTTCCCTCATTCTTTCATTTGTATTCTTGTGGAGTTCCTTCATTTACATTTCACATGGGAAATATTGTGTGTGTTCTCTTTGCTAAACCATTTTTATGCACTCGGAGCACTGTACAGAACAATACTCTCCAATAATGAAGATTCAATAAGTATCCCCAAAGTCTGTGTCATCTTTTCTGTCATGGAATGTAACACCTTGTCTTACCTCATTTTTAGGACACAGAATACACAAGTTTACCATTTGGTGCCTAGCAGGGGAGAAACGGTGTAAGGGCTCTTTAAAAAAAAATTCCATTTTGAGAGTGAAATGGGAATGAGGCGACTGGCAAAACTACTTTACACAAGATTTTGTTGTGTGTGTGTGTGTATATATATATATATATATATATATACCAGACCACCTTTAAAATACAGAATTTTATTTTCATCTTGCATCACAACCAAATTTTTATGACTTCGATTAACTTCTGTGAATTTCCCAATCAGCTTTCATATCTTGGGAAGCATTAGGCCTCTACTAAGATTTTACCAATGACAATTCCATTAAGAATATTTTTTGAATAGATATTTTTGGTATCAGGGAGCACATTCTCACATTTTCAAGCAAAATCTCTATTTAAAGTTTAAGTTTTAGAGCCAGTTCTCTTGCTTTAAACCATGAGTATATTGCCCAACTCAGTCATCTGGTAATTATTATTTAAAAGAAAATTATACTTTAAAAAAGTGGAGCATATTTCTTAGTCATGAGACTATAGCATCACAGTTTTGTGATTATGCAGTTCTTTGCAATATAAATCCTGCCTACCAGTGATTTAGTTGATTAAAAAAATAGTGAGTTGTGTATCATCTGACTTTTTTCATTTTGTAAATTTATTGGTATAATTCACATTATGTAGGTTGTTGAAAGTGTTGATTCACTAGAAAAGTGCAAAACAAGGTCAAATTGGAATGTAGATGAGGTCATAAACTTTTTAAATAGTCAATAAAGCAATTAATGTATCAACAGCATGTGCTATTAAATAGCAATGTAATGATGCCACTGCTCACACCAGGGTCCTCTGAATGTTTATAAATAGGTGTGGGAGCTGGGCTCTGTAGACTTTTCACATGTATGCTGCAGAAAAATACCAACACAGCCTTGGAGTATTTAAAAGAACTTTAGTTCAAATATTTCCAAAACACTCAGAAGTACCATAATCTCCCCTTATCCATGGGGATACCTTCCAAGATTCTCAGGGGATGCTAGAAACTACAGCTAATAAGAACACTATATACACTTTGTTTTTTCTTATACATATAAACCTATGATAAATATTAATTTATATATTAGGTACAGTAAGAACTAACAATGATAACTAATAATTAGAACTATTATAATAGTATACTGTAATAAAAGCTATATGAATGTGGTCTCTCTCTCTCTCAAAGTATCTTATTTACAATAATTTATTGACTTTTCTGTTTTTATTAAGCCCAATCACACACTGTGACCATGATTTTTTAGCTTGAGGTAAGATGAGAAAATTAGCACAAATTTGTTTTTCCTTCTTCAAAATTTAGCAAATACAAGATTTGCCCTAGATCTTAGTAACCTC
Organism: Oreotragus oreotragus; assembly: GCA_006410675.1. Lineage (NCBI taxonomy): Eukaryota > Metazoa > Chordata > Mammalia > Artiodactyla > Bovidae > Oreotragus > Oreotragus oreotragus. Next base: position 297,535 of record SJYX01017828.1, read on the forward strand.
AGCATACAATTTTATTTCTTAAGTCGAGATCTTTCATCCTTTCACTTAAAAGAAGCATTCTACAGCTTCTCTTTGGCATATTCCAATTGCTGTCATTACTGTTCTTGCACTTTGGGACCATTATTAAATATATATAAAATATAAATAGTGACTTGAACACAAGCACTGTGATACTGCCACAGCCTATCTGATAATCAGTACCATTACTAAGAGATTAATGGGCAGGATACAGTGGACAAAGGGATGATTTACTTCTGGGCATGATGGAGCTGGTCAGTGTGAGATTTCATCTCACTACTCAGAATAGCATACAATTTGAAACTTATGAATTGTTTATATCTGGGATTTTCCATTTAATATTTTCAGAATGAGGTTGATCAAGAGTAACTGAAATCTCTGAAACTGGAGATGGGGGATTACTGTATACTTATTACCAAACATACATTGAAAGAATAAAATAGAAATTGCACTGTATATGTCATAGGTCCTTTCTAAGTTATTTTTTTTAATTGCAAAGCAATGTACTTTCATTGTAATAAATCTCATAAAACTGAAGTATCAAAACTAAAGATCAAAATCTCTTTACTCTCCAATGCCATTTGTGGAGATAGACTATTAGTAGTTTAATGTAAATTATTCCTTCAACTTTTATACCTATAATATATTTATATTGTTATAGATTTACATACACCACTTATTATATAAACATTCATCTTTGATAGTGAGATCATGTCTTGGTCTTCAAATTTACTTTTTCTGTTATCCAATTATATGATTGTTTTCATGTTTATTTTGAACACTAAAATCATGCAGTTTTAACACCCCTAAAATTTATTGGAAATCATTATGAAGTTTCACTATAGAAATTTTAATAATGTGTTAATTTAAATTCCTAGCATAAAATAAATAGCTACAAGTCAGTACTCTCCCATCAGTTGGGTAAAGGGGCTATCCAGCATTTGGACTTAATTTATTTCCAATAATATATCTTAAAGTTAGTTATAAGGTCATCCTGAACTTTTTTCCCTGAATGAAAAATAATTTATTCATTGGCAATTGTTTGGTCATGATCCTTTATTCATAAGGTGCCAAAGAAAATGCAAGCAACTTTTATGTTCCTGTTTTGGTTGAAGTGATGAAGAGAACTTATTGATGTGAATATATGATCTTTTTGATCATACTCATGGCTAAACAAATGGGTGTAGTGGTTATTGACCAGATGATGATTTATGGGTAGGATTGACCATGCTTGTCTACACATATTTTTCCTTCCTGGATTGTATAAGAGTGTGCAGCCATGCACTGAAATGGAAGAGCATAATACACCTACCTCCAACATATGAATACACCCACAAACACAACTAAATATTTATTTTACTAATTTAGTAGCGAGATGATAAGCCATTATCAGTCAGTCACTCCTCAGTTCTTTTTTTTTAGTATAAATTTATTTATTTTAATTGGAGGCTAATTACTTTACAGTATTGTATTGGTTTTGCCATACATCAACATGAATCTGCCAGGGGTGTACACATGTTCCCCATCCTGAACCTCCCCCCC
>SJYX01017828.1:299363-309891 GCA_006410675.1 Oreotragus oreotragus
CCCCACCTACCTCCATCCCTGTATCATCTCTCTGGGTCATTTCAGTGCACCAACCCCAAGCATCCTGTATCATGCATCGAACCTGGACTGGCGATTTATTTCATATATGATACTGTACATGTTTCAATGCCATTCTCCCAAGTCATCCCACCCTCTCCCTCTCTCACAGAGTGCAAAAGACTGTTCTATACATTTATGTCTTTTTTGCTGTCTTGCATACAGGGTTATAGTTACCATCTTTCTAAATTCCATATATATGTGTTAGTATACTATATTGGTGTTTTTCTTTCTGGCTTACTTCACTCTGTATAATAGGATCCAGTTTCATCCACCTCATTAGAACGTATTCAAATATATTCTTTTTAATGGCTGAATAATACTCCATTGTGTATATGTACCACAGCTTTCTTATCCATTCATCTGTTGATGGACATCTAGGTTGCTTCCATGTCCTGGCTAGAGCTTGAACAGTGAAGCAGCTGAGCATCATTTTTTTTAATATAAATTTATTTATTTTAATTGGAGGTTAATTACTTAACACTATTGTATTGGTTTTGCCATACATCAACATGAATCTGCCACAGGTATACATGTGTTCTCCATCCTGAACCCTTCTCCCTTCTCCCTCCCTGTACCATCGCTCTGGGTCATCTCAGTACATCATTTAATGAATAAGTATATTTTATAATCAGTCATCCAACTAAGCTATGCTGATGCCTAGTTGAAATAAAAAAGGAACTATAGCTTGTGAACTTTGATACAATCCAAGGATGAAAAAGAAGACAACTTTGTTCTTGTTAATGCCTGGAATTTCAAGTAGCTACAAAAGAAAAAACACATGCATGAGATTTAACTATATATATATATATATATAACACATTTTACTAGTCAAGCTACTTGTTCACAGGACAAATTATGAAAATAATTTGAATATGTAATTTCATCATCACTCATTGCCTATGAGTGAATTAACTTTATATTATATTTTAAATAATTTTTTTATATATTAGAAATGCCTAAATGCACTTTTAGGGTTTCTTTGGTGGCTCAGATGGTAAAGAATCTGCCTGCAATGCAGGAGACCTCGGTTCAATTCCTGCTGCAATGCAAGAGACCTGGGAAGATCCCCTGTAGAAGGGATTGGCAGCCCGCTCCAATACTCTTGCCTGGAGAATTCAATGTACAGAAGAGTTGGGCGTGACTAACACTTTTACTTTCAAATTATTTTCTTTCCACAATGATAGGTATCATTGCCAGGGGCTTATCTTGCCACTGTAGCAAAAAGAAACAGAAAGTATATATACACATATTCTTGTGAAGATAAAGAAAAAACAAGTAAGCAGACACACAAAATTATTTCATACTGTTTTAATGAGCACTGCACAAAAGATACACTTAGAGACACAATATAGTAAGAAAATTGAGCTGAGATCTGAATGATCTAGGCAAGTGATGATTTGAAGTTTCCAGGGAAAAACTGGGGCTTCCCAGGTGATGCTAGTGGTAAAGTCCCTGCCTGCCAATGCAGGAGACATAAGAGACACAGGTTCAATCCCTGGATCAGGAAGGTCCCCTGGAGGAGGGCATGGCAACCCTCTCCAGTGTTCGTGCCTAGAGAATCCTCATGGATAGAGGCACCTGGTGACCTACAGTCCATTGGGTTGTAAAGCGTCGGACACAACTGAAGTGACTTAGCAGGCATGCCCCTGGCAAAAATAACGAGTACAAGCAATCTGAGGTTGGGACTCTCCTGCCAAGTTGGAAGAACAAACAGATACCAACAGAGTTGAAACAGGAGGAGTGGGATGGAAGGTAGACTTTTCAAATCAACCTTTGGGAATAGTATAGGAAATTACTAAAGTTGTAATTACTAAAATTAGTGAGACATATACAAATATGATACCTCATGAAATAATGTAGCAATTGCTGATTTGCTAAAAGGAAAACATTTCAAGATTTTGGTAGAAATAATTTTGTTACTTGAATTCAATAATAATTAAACTATGCCCTTTTTAATTCACTATAAGCAAATTTTATTTCTATCATTTACTCTTTTGAGTCCAACCAATGGATGGTACTATTTTAGAACTAGTTAAAAAAAAAGTCTTAGCTCTTATCCTCTTCCTTTATACAGATGAAAAAACCAAAGGCTGGATTGTTTCAGCAATTTTTTCTAGGTAATCAAGCAAGAAAGGTTCTAAAACTAAATCTTCCTGAGTGCTCCTGTCAATGTGCAACTTCCTGCTGTATCACACATGAATCTTTGTTATGAAAACACTGAAGAGATGGAAACAATGGTGTTGGTTTGAAAAGTAGATTATAAATATAAAAGCATACAACAGTTTTCATGAGTACTTAATTGTCTAATTTGCTTAATCCTTAAAGCAACTCTAGAAAATGATAAATAATATTCCAATCAGTTAAAAATAAATAAAAAGTGAAGAAATTCTTTGTACTCATTATTAAAATAAGTGGAATCTCAGCTAGTGAAGAAGTTTTTTGCACCCTAGGTTAATATTTGATAAAGTTGCAAGTGTATTTACATGTCTTCACGAAATTTTGATTGTTACCTAGTATGAATATTTATTTACATAGATAAATGTATATAAAGAATTTTTGCTCAAAATTCTCCAAGCCAGGCTTCAGCAATACATGAACCATGAAATTCCAGATCTTCAAACTGGTTTTAGAAAGGCAGAGGAACCAGAGATCAAATTGCCAACATCAGCTGGATCATCAAAAAAGCAAGAGAGTTCCAGAAAAACATCTATTTCTGCTTTATTGACTATACCAAAGCCTTTGACTGTGTGCATCACAATAAACTGGAAAATTCTGAAAGAGATGGGAATACCAGACCACCTGACCTGCCTCTTGAGAAACCTATATGCAGGTCAGGAAGCAACAGTTAGAACTGGACATGGAACAACAGACTGGTTCCAAATAGGAAAAGGAGTATGTCAAGGCTGTATATTGTCACCCTGCTTATTTAACTTATATGCAGAGTACATCATGAGAAACGCTGGGCTGGAAGAAGCACAAGCTGGAATCAAGATTGCTGGGAGAAGTATCAGTAACTTCAGATATGCAGGTGATACCACCCTTATGGCAGAAAATGAAGAAGAAGAACTAAAGAACTAAAGAGCTTCTTGACGAAAGGGAAAGAGGAGAGTGAAAAAGTTGGCTTAAAGCTCAACATTCAGAAAACGAAGATCATGACAACCAGTCTCATCACTTCATGGCCAATAGATGGGGAAATAGTGGAAACAGTGGCTGACATTATTTTTTGGGGGGCTCCAAAATCACTGCAGATGGTGGTTGAACTTGGATGGAAAGTTATGACCAAACTAGACAGCATATTAAAAAGCAGATAGGTTACTTTGCCAACAAAGGTCTGCCTAGTCAAGGCTATGGTTTTTCCAGTAGTCATATATAGATGTGACAGTTGGACTATGAAGAAAACTGAGCACCAAAGAATTGATGCTTTTGAACTGTGGTGTTAGAGAAGACTCCTGAGAGTCCCTTGGACTGCAAGGAGATCCAACCAACCCATCCTAAAGGAGATCGTTCCTGGGTGTTCATTGGAAGGACTGATGTTGAAGAGGAAACGCCAATACTTTGGCCACCTCATTTGAAAAGCTGACTCATTGGAAAAGACCCTGATGCTGGGAAAGATTGAAGGCAGGAGGAGAAGGGGATGACCGAGGATGAGATGGTTGGGTGGCATCACCGACTCAATGGACATGGGTTTGGGTAGACTCAGAGTGTTGGTGATAGACAGGGAGGCCTGGTGTGCTGTGATTCATGGGGTCACAAAGAGTCGGACACGACTGAGCAACTGAACTGAACTGAAATAATCTATAGTTTATAGCAGAATATCTACAATTATGAGCAGTTGTCCCTTGTTTATTTAGTTGGTACTTTAATGTGGTGTTGAGGACAAGAACTCTGGCAAGAAGTAGCTTTCCAATAAAATGTAATTCTTATTTACATTAGGTTACATCAGCAAAAACAAGAGTGAATGCATAAAGTTTTATGATTTTTGTTGCCAGAGCACATGCTAAACTCTTTTTAATTTGAGAATATTTTTAAAGCCATCTGCTGCATCTCTAGTAATTCTGAGAATGCAATCAGTTCCCAATTACCTTCTCAAAAGGATAAAGAAAAGAAGAAAGGTGGGAGGGGAGGTGCCAAGTTAAGGGAAGGTGACCAGGAAAATATAATAAACAAGAGTAAGTCTTGTTTTGCAGAATGACGTCTGCGCCTTCCTTCTCTATGGAGAAGAGGTTTCTGTGATTTAAAGTCCTCTTCTCCCTGGTATAGAGAGACGCTTTTTACAAATGGAGATTTCTTTTATGAATGGAAATTTTCCTTACAAAAGGGTAATTTCTTTTTTTTTTTTTTTTTTCTTTTTTTTTTTTTTTTTTTTTTTTTTTTTTTTTTTTTTTTAATTTATTTTTATTTTATTTTTTTTGGTATTTATTTATTTTTTTACACGAACTCCCAAACATGAACCCCCCTCCCCATCTGCTGCATCTCTAGTAATTCTGAGAATGCAATCAGTTCCCAATTACCTTCTCAAAAGGATAAAGTAAAGCAATGAATAATCTAAAAAACTATTTATATTTGGCTAATTACCTGTCTTCCCTTTCCTTTTTTTTTTCTTTCACAAATACCTAGCCTCTCACACACACTACATTTTTCATATATTAAAAGTGAACTTTTAAGTTACCCAACTCTACTGGATAGTGAAGGAGAACAAAGCATTTTATTAATGTAAATAATCTGCAAACTTTATTCTTAAAAATGACAAAGGTAAAGACAATTCTGAGCAGAATTTTTAGTACCTAAGGAAAAGAATAATTCATAGGATTTAGAAAACGTTTCACTAAAAACAATGGAATATCTTTCCTCCTCCATTACTTAAACATGATTTTAATGTAAATATGTTCTTCATAGGAAGAAATATAAAAATGTTATTTATATGTCTCTGTCTGTTGTAGGAAGGCACTGTCAATTCTGGCAGGAAGTCTTTACAAGTTAGCCTTGCAGTTCTGCAGCAACTTCTTAATTTACATGTTTTTGAAAATGCACAGGAAGTCACAGTAACATGGTGGATGCTTCTGGTTGCCAGCAGTTGAAACAAACAAACAAACAAAAAAACCGACTGTCCTAAATGGACAAAAAATATTTTAGTTATCTAGTCTAGGATGTACAAGCTTTAGCTACAATTTGATCATGAATTTTGCTTCATATTTCTGTCATTTCTTTGGTTCATCTTTGCTTTGTCATAGGATATATGCTGTGGCTGAACTTTTCTGGAGGCTCAGATGGTAAAGAATCTGCCTGCAATGCAGGAGACCCAGGTTCAATCCCTGGGTTGCGAAGAGCCCCTGGAGAAGGAAATGGCAAACCACTTCATTATGCTTGCCTGTAAAATTCCATGGACAGAGGAGCCTGGTGTGCTACATTCCATCAGGTCACAGTCAGATAGTTCTGAGCGACTAACACACATATATCCTGTGGCTGGTTTCTGTCATGGTAGCAAAGTGCTACAAAAATTCTTGACTTCACATGTATCATGCTCCCTAGAATGTCAAGCCCAAGTCTGGCCTCCCACTGATTAGACCACTTAAGTTCATTTGTTTGCCCTGAAATAGTCACTGGTATATATGGGTGTCATGTGTGGATTGGCTTACACTTGGTATATTCTTGGGTTGGGAAGATCCCCTGGAAAGGGAATGGCAACCTACTCCAGTATTCTTGCCTGGAAAATCCCAAGGACAGAGGAGCCTGACGGGCTACAGTCTAGGGGGTTGCAAAGAGTCGGACACAACTAAAGTGACTTAACATGCACACATGCATCTACCCTTAAACCAACACCATGAAAGGAGTATGAGTATGTGAATTTGTAAAGCAGCTGGAGGCCGCTTTTAAGGCCAGGAGTGGTCATAACTCTGATAACATGTGATTTACAAAAATTCCAAATGTTGTAATTTATCTCACTAACGGAACGCAAAACAAAAAAAGAGTGCTTTTATAATGAAAATGAATGTAGGAAATTATTTTTTGTTGTTTTTGATTACAATATATAATTTGCTTCATACATTATATTTTTAAAAGTTCTTCAATTACCATCAATGCTACATTATACTAATTTTATCAAAGAAGAGTGACCCTTTTATTTTTGAATTACTCAACAGCATTTTTATGTTTTAAAAGCTTAATGATTGTTTTCACATTTGTATGACATCAATTTTCACAAAATGTTTCACATTAATTTTAAGCTATTTTATATAGAATGTATTAATTCTATAAATTATTTCATGCAACTACAATTTCTGTAACATTAACACTATAGAATGTTTAATATTGACACTATAGAATATTTAATACAAGCCTATAAGAAGTGTGCCTTTTTATGGAGGTTCTACAAGTATAAACAAATAATGTATTTTGCCTGAGGACATCTGTCCCATTCTTTTTTGAGCCTGTATAATTAATTGATGGCATTAGGAATTCTAAAACCTTAATAATGCTGACTAGGTTTATTAACCTAGAAAATATTTAATAAATCTCTCTATATGCAGTATACTGTCCAAAAGAAATGTGAGCAAAGGAAAAAATATCCCTTCCTCTCTGAACTTACATTCTATTGGATAGAGACAAACAATAAAGAAATAAACAAGCAAGTAACATTTCAAACATTTTTAAGTGCCATAAAAATAAATAAACAAAGCATTGAAAGTGGATAAAGGCCAGCCTAGTGAGTACAGATGTGAATTAAAAGAGTAAAGAAGTCTCATGAATGAACTTTGAACAGAGATATGGAGTAAGGAAGTCAGCCAAGGAGATACCAAACTCATGGAGAGAGGTTGCTGGAGAACTGGTAGAAATGTTCATGGTTGGGGAGGAAAGATAGTGCAGTGGTCCAAATCAGCAACTCACTTGGTTTATTTCAGGAGCAAGGAGTGAGATAATTAGGGAAAGAGTGAGAAAGCTGAGGTCACAGTCAAGAGGTACTGAATCATGGAGAGCCTTGTAAAATGTCCGTATTCCAACCTTAGATTTTTTCTGAGAAGAGATATTTCAGAACATTGCACATAAAGATGACATGGTCTGACATGGTCTGACATATTCTGAAAGGACTATCTGGGCTTCTGTAGTAGAGAAAAGGCTATGGGAAGTGTGCTTTGTGTTTCACATGCAAATATTTTTTCAAGATACCAGTCCCTGTTTTAGCAATTACCTGCATTATTTCACCTAATTCTTAGAACAATTCTTTGAAGTAGAAACTGTCTTTACCCTCAATTTACACATTAGCCTGTGAGGCTTTGAGAGGTTAAGTAAATCTCATGCTAAAGTGGCAGAGGCAGAGGTTATACCTATATATGCCTCTGTTTGACTATACAACCCGAGGTTGCTACGATGGTGTGGCCTCTTATCATGTACCTGTCAGTTTCTCCTACAGTTAACTGGCCTGGTTAAGGGCGTATTGACCAGGGAGAGAGCAAATATTTTTTCAAGATACCAGTCCCTGTTTTAGCAATTACCTGCATTATTTCACCTAATTCTTAGAACAATTCTTTGAAGTAGAAACTGTCTTTACACTCAATTTACACATTAGCCTGTGAGGCTTTGAGAGGTTAAGTAAATCTCATGCTAAAGTGGCAGAGGCAGAGGTTATACCTATATATGCCTCTGTTTGACTATACAACCCGAGGTTGCTACGATGGTGTGGCCTCTTATCATGTACCTGTCAGTTTCTCCTACAGTTAACTGGCCTGGTTAAGGGCGTATTGACCAGGGAGAGTGCAGATTTAATTATAGTAAAAAGACAGCATTGTTTGTTTTAGTAAACATTTACTTTTTGGAGAAGCATTTTCTGAAAAATCAAACAGATCAGTAGACTCTACACAAGGCAAATTTCTTATCAATTCAGATTGTTCTTATTGGTTTAGAATTGTTTGCTTTCTTAGAACACAGTAAAATTAAGACGATTGTGAACTTTCTAATGATGAAACAAAGTATGTTTACCTGTAGTTAAATAACATAATGTTAAACAAAATATATAACTGCAACTATAACCAAAGTTAAGCAATATATGACATATCATATCTAGATTGTGCTTAAAACTATGTTACTAGAAATAAGATGTCATATTTTCTATCTACATTATCCCAAAGATGTACTCATAAAATTGTTGGACTATGTTATTTAAGCCAACTATGTTATTTAAGTCTATGATCTAATTCATCTCAGAACATATACTCCTTGAACCAGGGGCAAGGGGAGGAAAAAGCCAGGATGCACCTGCCTCCCCAGGCAATAGATACTTCTCTCACTTCAGGGTTGTAATTACAAACATGCAATTAATAGTGGGAGGGGTGGGAGATAGATGATAGATAGATAGATAGATGTTGTTGTCATCATTTTTCAGTTAATAAGTTGTGTCCAACTCTGTGACATCATGGGCTGCTGCATGCCAGGTTCCTCTGTCCTTTACTATCTTTCGGAGTCTGCTCAAATTCATGTCCATTGAGTCGCTGAAGACATCTAAACTTCTCATCCTCTACCACTCATTTCTCCTTTTGCCTTCAATCTTTCCTTGCATCAGGATTCTTTCCAAAGAGTCAGTCCTTTGCATCAGGTGGCCATAGTGTTGGAGCTTCATTATCAGTCCTTCCAGTGAGTATTTAGGGTTGAAGTCCTTTAGGATTGATTGGTTTGATCTCCTTGCAGTCACAGGTACTGGCTGCAATTGATACTATTGACTGTCACAGGTAGAGGTCAGAACTGGATTTAGTATTAGACGAATTGTTCATATAATAAAACTGTCACTTTATATTTATATATAGACACACACAACCACAGCAATCTGTCAGTATCTATGAAGTGTAGTTGGTCATGTACTACAAAGTTGCAAGTACCCACTGGCTTAAAAAAGTCTGAAAACACCCATTTTGGAAATCACTCTTTAATATCAATAAAGAAATTGAAGCATGCTAGATGTTGCAAACAGATGTACATTCTTCTACTTAGGCATTTGGACAATTTATCCATGTAAAAAACTGAAAGTAAGAGACAGAAACAGCATAATGACTACTATGCGGTAAATCCTGGATAAATGAGTGAATAATTTTTGAGGGCATCTAAGATGTGACTTAAACCTTTCAACAGCCCATTAGGTAGATATTACTGCTATTTTAAAAATGAGGAAACTGGTAAACTTTACCAAGAAGATGTAAAGTCATACCTACCTGACTTCAAAGTTATGATCTTCATACCATCTAATTTAAAAGCATTTATGTGAAGAGAGAACATTTCATTTCAGGAAAGCAAAAAACTTAAATCTTTCAACAGCCCATTAGGTAGATATTACTGCTATTTTAAAAATGAGGAAACTGGTAAACTTTACCAAGAAGATGTAAAGTCATACCTACCTGACTTCAAAGTTATGATCTTCATACAATCTAATTTAAAAGCATTTATGTGAAGAGAGAACATTTCATTTCAGGAAAGCAAAAGAGGAGTATAAACCTCCCATATGATTTGATGTATGCAAGAAAGAAAAAAGGTTGAATTTACCTTACTTGACTTGTCACATGCATGAAATATCTCCATGAACCTAAAGTTGCTGAAAAAGGGCTGGAAAAAAACCAGTAAAATCATTTTTTTCCAACTACATGCTTCTACATTGAGTGGGACCCCACCCACCTAGGTGAATGACTCCTTTTTCAAAAATTTTAGAGAAATCTTAACTGATAAACATGAATAAGTTTGTCTCTTTTTGTCCAATAAGCTACTTTTTTATCCTTTGTTAACTCTATCAACTTTTTAAAGTCTCAGTGAAAATTTCACTTTTCAAAAAATGGAACATACAATGGAATGTATATGAATGACTCCTTTTTCAAAAATTTTAGAGAAATCTTAACTGATAAACATGAATAAGTTTGTCTCTTTTTGTCCAATAAGCTACTTTTTTATCCTTTGTTAACTCTATCAACTTTTTAAAGTCTCAGTGAAAATTTCACTTTTCAAAAAATGGAACATACAATGGAATGTATCTAAATGTACATGATCAGCAGTTAACATGGTTATTAATAATATTAATATTATACAATATTTTTTTTGAAATTAAGAAAGAAATACTGTGGGGAACATTACAGAATTTAAAGTTTTTTTTTTTTTTTTCCTGCTTAAAGCTTACAGAATCAATGTTTCTTTACAAGGCACGGTTTGGTGGAGTGGTGCTCAGAGCAGACCAGTTTTGATAGAGGTGGTAAAGATAATCTAAGACATTTCTGAGGAGTAGGTAGATGGGTAAGTAGATAGTCTGGTTCTCCTTCCAAGAGACCCTGAACACAGACAGGCCTGGGAGACAGCTTTCATATATTTAACCAACTTAACCAGAGTAGGGGAGAAGGCAATGGCAACCTAAGCCAGTACTCTTGCCTGGAAAATCCCATGGACGGAGGAGCCTGGTAGGCTGTAGTCCATGGGGTCATGAAGAGTCAGATACGACTGAACG
>SJYX01017828.1:310327-366211 GCA_006410675.1 Oreotragus oreotragus
AGTCTTTTCCAATGAGTCAACTCTTCACATGAGGTGGCCAAAGTACTGGAGTTTCAGCTTTAGCATCATTCCTTCCAAAGAAATCCCAGGGCTGATCTCCTTCAGAATGGACTGGTTGGATCTCCTTGCAGTCCAAGGGACTCTCAAGAGTCTTCTCCAACATCACAGTTCAAAAGCATCAATTCTTTGGCACTCAGCCTTCTTCACAGTCCAACTTTCACATCCATACATGACTACTGGAAACACCATAGCCTTGACTAGATGGACCTTAGTCGGCAAAGTAATGTCTCTGCTTTTCAATATGCTGTCTTGGTTGGTCATAACTTTTCTTCCAAGGAGTTAGTGTCTTTTAATTTCATGGCTGCAATCGGCATCTGCAGTGATTTTGGAGCCCCCAAAAATAAAGTCTGACACTATTGGCCAAATTTTCCATTATGAATCTTATCTGTCTCATATAATCTATATCCTAAATTAACATAATGACAAATCAAGAAACTAGATGGACATATATTGCATTCAGTAAGTAGAAAGCTATAATTTATAGAATACCAGGAATTTTATTAAAAAATTACACCCAGGGAATTTTTTTTTTTTTCATATTTGTCAGCTCACTTCGGTTCAGTCACTCAGTCATGTCTGACTCTGCCACCCCATGCACTGCAGCATGCTAGGCCTCCCAGTCCATCACCAACTACCGTAGTTTACTCAAACTCATGTCCATCGAGTTGGTGATGCCATAAAACCATCTCATCCTCTGTCATACCCTTCTCCTCCCACCTTCAATCTTTCCCAGCATCAGGGTCTTTTCAAATGAGTCAGCTCTTGCATCAGTGGCCAAAGTATTGGAGTTACAGCTTCAACATCATTCCTTCCAAAGAAATCCCAGGGTTGATCTCCTTCAGAATGGACTGGTTGCATCTCCTTGCAGTCCAAGGGACTCTCAAGAATCTTCTCCAACACCACAGTTCAAAAATAATTCTTTGGCTCTCAGCTTTTTTTATAGTCCAACTCTTATATCCATACATGACTACTAGAAAAACAATATCCTTGACTAGACAGACCTTTGTTGGCAAAATAACGTCTCTGTTTTTTAATATGCTGTCTAGGTTGGCATAACTTTCCTTCCAGGGAATAAGCATCTTTTAATTTCATGGCTGTAATCACCAGCTGCAGTGATTTTGGGGCTCCCCAAAATAAAGTCTGCCTCTGTTTCCACTGTTTCCCCATCTATTTACCATGAAGTGATGGGACCGGATGCCATGATCTTTGTTTTCTGAATGTTGATCTTTAAGCCAACTTTTTCACTCTCCTCTTTCACTTTCATCAAGAGGATATTTAGTACTTCTTCACTTTCTGCCATAAGGGTGGTGTCATCTGCATTTCTGAGGTTATTGATTTTTCTCCTGGCAATCTTCATTTGATCTTGTGATTCATCCAGACCAGTGTTTTTCATGATGTAATCTGCATATAAGTTAAATAAGCACGGTGACAATATACAGTCTTGACGTACTCCTTTTCCTATGTGGAACCAGTCTGTTGTTCCACGTCCAGTTCTAACTGTTGCTTTCTGACCTGTATACAGGCTGTCTCTTATACACATCTAGATGTGTATAAGAGACAGGAATATGTGTCAAGTGTTAAATTGAGTTGTCAAGTGTTAAATTATTTTGGGGCCTGAATTGCTAGAATAGCAAATGATAGTATGAGATCCAGAAGCAATCAATCAACTTCTACTTCACCCTATACTGAGCTCTTCATAGATCTTTCCTCACCCAAAGAGAGGTTCTCAATGTTATTAATCATATTACATTATGTATATCATACTGTATCATATCATCAGTATTTGGGAAGACAGTGAATGTTCTACAGGTTCTCATTGTAATCCTATTTCAGCTAAAATGAACTCTTCTTGTCCAGACCTTGGAAATGTGTAGAATTCTCCAAGGCATTTATAGGATCATTTTATTAAACTCTTTTTTATAAACCATAATTTTACAGCAAAATCTAGGAATTTATCACAAAAATTTGTTTTTTATCACAAAAATCAAGTTATTATACTCTCAGTTGCTCAGTCATGTCCTGCTCTTGTGACCTCATGGAATGCAGCCTGCCTGGCTCCTCTGTCCATACCTTTTCCCAGACATCTCCTTCTCAAGGGTAATCTTCCTGATCCAGACAGAGATCAAACCTGTGTTTACTGTGTCTCCTGCATTGGCAGGCAGAGACTTTACCTCTGAGCCACTGGAGAAGAACAATCAAGTTACTGAAAAATAGATACATGCTGTGAGCTCTTCTTGCATAAGATCTTAAAGGAAGAAATGATGGTGGTATATCAAGATAGTTGTTGAAAAAATATTTTTTAAGCATCTGCCATGTGTTTGTAACAGTGCCATGTAACACAAAAATAAAAGCTCTTGCCCATGGAAAATAAAGTATAAACACAGATTTTTATATTCATTCATTTATTTAAAAAGCATTTATGGAATGTCTAATATATATTAGGCATTAAACTGAGTTCTGGATAAACAATAACACATGTTCTTTTTTTTTTATCTTCAATCAAATCTAAGTGGAATGGAGGAAATAGGCCCAAAAGCCCAATGACACTATGTTTTACATGTTGAAGTGGAAATATGTACAGGATTTTATAGAAACAAGGAAGAAGCACACAGCCTGTTTGCAGCACCAAGTTAAGGTGGAGGTCTGAGATTTTAGGAAAGTTATCTCAAGGTGACTTTCGAGCTGAGTTTCAAAAATTGGAATCTGTAGTCCTGCTAACAGTTGGTGAAAGGGCATTCCATGAAGAGGGGCAATGAGACTGATGTCAAACAAGGGAGAAAATCTTAGAATCAAGAGGATCAATTTAGGGAAGCAAAACAAGAATTCTAGGAAAATATGATGTTGCCTGAACTAGGACAAGAGATAAAGGAATAGAAAGGAGGGGATTCAAAATGTTTCTAGATATTTTGATGAAGGATGAATGTGAGAAACTTAGTCACTCAGTTTAGTTCGGAGAAGGCTATGGCACCCTACTCCAGTACTCTTGCCTGGAAAATCCCATGGACAGAGGAGCCTGGTGGGCTGTGGTCCATGGGATTGTGAAGAGTCAGACACGACTGAGCAACTTCCCTTTCACTTTTCACTTTCATACATTGGAGAAGGAAATGGCAACCCACTCCAGTGTTCTTGCCTGGAGAATCCCAGGGACGGGGGAGCCTGGTGGGCTGCCCTCTATGGGGTAGCACAGGGTCGGACACGACTGAAGTGACTTAGCAGCAGCAGTAGCAGTTCAGTTCAGTCTCTCAGTCGTGTCCGACTCTTTGCGACCCCATGAATCGCAGCACGCCAGGCCTCCCTGTCCATCACCAACTCCCGGAGTTCACTCAGACTCATGTCCATCAAGTCGGTGAAGCCATCCAGCCATCTCATCCTCGGTCATCCCCTTCTCCTCCTGCTACCAATCCCTCCCAGCATCAGAGTCTTTTCCAATGAGTCAACTCTTTGCATGAGGNAGCTTGTGAGATGAGTGCTATTATGCCATAGTTTGATCATTCTTTGGATTTGTCTTTCTTTGGGATTGGAATGAAAACTTACCCTTTCCAGTCCTGTGGCCACTGCTGAATTTTCCAAATTTGCTGGCATATTGAGTGCAACACTTTCACAGCATCATCTTCCAGGATTTGAAATAGCTCAACTGGAATTCCATCACCTCCACTAGTTTTGTTCATAGTGCTGCTTCCTAAGGCCCACTTGACTTCACATTCCAGGATGTTTGGCTCTAGGTGAATGATCATACTATCATGATTATCTGGGTTATGAAGAATTTTGTTGTACAGTTCTTCTGTATATTCTTGCCACCTCTTCTTAATATCTTCTGCTTCTGTGAAGTTCATACAATTTCTGTCTTTTATTGAGCACATCTTTGCATGAAATATTCCCATGGTATCTCCAATTTTCTTGAGAGATTTCTAGTCTTCCCCATTCTAATGTTTTCCTATATTTCTTTGCAATGATCACTGAGGAAGGCTTTCTTATCTCTCCTTACTATTGTATGAAACCCTATATTCAAATGGGTGTATCTTTCCTTTTCTCCTTTGATTTTCACTTCTCTTCTTTTTACAGCTATTTGTAAGGCTCCTCAGACAGCCATTTTGCTTTTTTACATTTCTTTTTCTTGGGGATAGTCTTGATTCCTGTCTCCTGTACAATGTCGCAAACCTCTGTCCATAGTACATTAAGCACTCTGTCTATCAGATCTATTCCCTTAATTCTATTTCTCACTTCTACTATGTAATTGTAAGGGATTTGATCCTAAGGGATTTGATTTAGGTCATACCTGAATGGTCTGGTGGCTTTCCCTACTTTCTTCAATTTAAGTCTGAATTTGGCAAGAAGGAGTTTATGATCTGAGCCACAGTCAGCTCCAAGTCTTATTTTTGCTGACTGTATAGAGCGTCTCCATCTTTGACTGCAAAGAATATGATCAATATGATTTTGGTGTTGACCATCTGGTGATGTCCATATGTAGAGTCTTGTGTTGTTGGAAGAGGGTGTTTGCTATAACCTCTGTATTCTCTTGGCAAAAGTCTGTTAACCTTTGCACTGCTTCATTCTGTACTCCAAGGCCAAATTTGCCTGTTACTCTGAGTATATTTGACTTCCTACTTTTGCATTCCAGTCCCCTATAAGAAATTGTATAATTAATAGGATTTTAAATAGGATTTTTAACAAGAGATAAGAAATCAATAAGTTTCAGTGGATCAGTTTTTTAAGTAAGTAATTACAATACTGATGAAGAAAAAGTAAATCCTTTTCTAATATATATTTTTGTATAACATGATTTTAATCTTTTTTATGTCTTAGTCTTATTTTACTCTATTCTGAAAATATCTTTAAGGTCAGTACTTTATATAATCTGCTATATCCTGTTAATAGATATAACACCTAGCACATTGCACATGTTTAAAATAGACTGTTAACAGCAAAACACATGGAGCTTACTTTAATAAACATTGTACAAAGGCTGACTATGATGGAACCAATATAGCTTATAAAACAGCTTGGAATTCACATTTGTGTTTTTATGCCTTATTTGTTTATTTTTTCCCAGATTTGTACTGAATTTCACCTTAATGGTCCTTACTGTTGAGAGGGCTTTGCTAAAATATTTGTTTATTTGGCAAACAGTATTAAATACCTACTGAGTGCCAAGTATTAGGTAAGGGACAGGATATAAAGTTTAAAGAAAGTATAACTTCACATAAATATGCATAAAAATGATTTTTATGTTTGGAGAAGGCAATGGCACCCCACTCCAGTACTCTTGCCTGGAAAATCCCATGGGCAGAGGAGCCTGGTCCATGGGATTGAGAGTTGGACACGACTCAGTAACTTCACTTTCACTTTTCACTTTCATGCATTGGAGAAGGAAATGGCAACCCACTCCAGTGTTCTTGCCTGGAGAGTCCCAGGGACGGTGGAGCCTGGTGGGCTGCTGTCTATGGGGTCTCACAGAGTCAGACATGACTGAAGCAATTTAGCAGCAGCATGCTTCTTAAAAATTACTGATTAATAAAAGTTGAAGTGAGGACACAAAGAATATATGATGACAGATTATGATAATGTCATGATGGAAAAATAGAGGAGATGAGAAAGGATAGTGGAACTTCATTTAGAGCAAATCAGAAAAATTGTTCTCTAGGAGAAAAAATGTTCTATAGAAAGAAGATGAATAGAAAATTCAATAAAAATTAAGAAAAATTCAAGAACACAGGACAGTAATTGAAATGGTTAGAATCCATAAAAATATATTGGCCAGGGTAATAAATCTTTATTTTAATCAAAAATCTTTATACTTTTATAAGATTACCCTGACTGTTTTATATGAAGTGAACCTGAACTTGGATTGTGGAGATGGAGGATGTGTGTGTGTGTGTGTGTGTGTGTGTGTGTGTGTGTGTATGTGTAATGTGACTAAGATCACGTCTTGATCAATTAGATGAGGCTGGTGAGAGAGATGATGTAAGAATGCCTCCCAGTTTGGCAACACGGGCAACTGAATCAATAGCATTGCAATTTCTTGAGATGAAAAAATGAGATTAAAAATAAATTGTTAGAAAGAAAGGAAGTTAAGACAAGTAGATGATAAATGTAAAGATGCATGTGTGTAGGTATATATATATATATACTTAAGTATATATATATATATAGAAGTGAAAGTGTTAGTCACTCAGTAATATCCAACTATTTGTGATCCCATGGACAAGCTCCTCTGTCCATAATTCTTCAAGCAAGAATAATGGAGTGGGTTGCCATGCCCTTTTCCAGGAAATCTGGAAAAGGGCATATATATTTATATGCACAAAGCCAAAGCTTTGCCTCTGTGGATCAAAATAAACTGTGGAAAATTCTGAAAGAAATGGGAATACCAGACCACCTGATCTGCCTCTTGAGAAATCTGTATGCAGGTCAGGAAGCAACACTTAGAACTGGACATGGAAAAACAAACTGGTTCCAAATAGGAAAAGGAGTACGTCAAGGCTGTATAATGTCACCCTGCTTATTTAACTTACATGCAGAGTACATCATGAGAAACACTGGTCTGGATGAAGCACAAGCTGGAATCAAGATTGCTGGGAGAAATATCAATAACCTCAGATATGCAGATGACACCACGCTTCTGGCAGAAAGTGAAGAACTAAAGAGCTTCTTGATGAAAGAGAAAGAGGAGAGTGAAAAATTTGGCTTAAAGCTCAACATTCAGAAAACATAGATCATAGCCTCTGGTCCCATCTCTTCATGGCTAATAGATGGGGAAACAGCAGAAACAGTATCAGACTTTATTTTGGGGGGCTCCAAAATTACTGCAGCTTGTGATTACAGCCATGAAATTAAAAGATACTTACTCCTTGGAAGAAAAGTTATGATCAACCTAGACAGCATATTGAAAAGTAGAGATTAATTTGCCAACGAATATGTCTAGTAAAGGCTATGGTTTTTCCAATAGTCATGTATGGATGTGAGAATCGGAGTATAAGGAAAGCTGAGCACTGAAGAATTGATGCTTTTGAACTGTGGTGTTGGAAAAGTCTCCTGAGTGTCTCTTGGACAACAAGGACACCCAACCAGTCCATCCTAAAGGAAATCAGTCCTGAATATTCATTGGAAGGACTGATGTTGAAGCTGAAACTCTAATACTCTGGCCACCTGATGCGAAGAGCTGACTCACTTAAAAAGACCTTGATGCTGGGAAAGATTGAAGGGACAGAGGATGAGATGGTTGAATGACATCACTGACTCAATTGGCATGAGTTTGAGTAAACTCCGGTAGTTGGTGATGGATAGGGAGGCCTGGCATGCTGCAGTCCATGGTATCTCAAAGAGTTGGGCATGACTGAATGACTGAACTGAACTGAACTTACATAGTGTTAAAGGTATACACACACACACACACACACACTATAATATATATAGTGTTGTGATGCTGTATGATATCTAATGTATATATTTATGTGGATATCCTGTCAAATAAGTGGTACTAAAGTGACATGAATAAGAGATACCACCTTTTTGGAAAAATTAAAGAAGTACACCAAGCTTAGCTAATAAACCTTCAGTAATCAGTAGTTAATAGAAGGAACTGAGATAGAAAAGAAAATCAAAGAGATACGGGTTGAACGAAAGGAAGGAAAGAGAAGTCGCTCAGGTGTGTCTGACTCTTTGTGACTCCATGGATTGTAGCCTACCAGGCTCCTCTTTTCGTGGAATTTTCCAGGCAAGAGTACTGGAGTGGGTTGCCATTTCCTTCTTCAGGGGATCTGCTGGACCCAGAGGTTGAACCTGAGCCAGGTCGAGGGGTAGGAGAAAATAACTACTAGGTGGTGAGTGTAAAAAATAAAAAAGAGAGGGAGAAAGTGAGGAGAGAGGGAAGGGAAGGTAATGGTAGAGATTCAAGTATATTATGGTTAACTGTGTGAAAGGAGCACTATAAAGTGAGCTCCATCTGATTTGAGAGACATGTAGATTATTGGTAGTCTCAGATACATAGTCTTTGAAATTATAAGGGTGGAAATCTGATTAGAAAAACAAGTGATTCTTGCAGGAAGTTGAAACATGATTGAGAGAAGAAAAAGTAGAAAGTATTTTGATGGAAATGTGGAGTGAAAAACAATTGGTTGTGTCTGTTTTAAAATGAGAGTCACTATGGAATGTTTGTATGTTGTTGGAATAATGATTAAGAGAAGGATGCTTAAGATTCATAGGAAAGAAGTGTTTAAGAAGGCTTGGAGGTGGGACTTGGTTCCAAAAAGATGGTTATATCAGTTTTTGATAGGAAAGAAGATAAGTTCACCATTATTAATGAGCTGTGTGTGTGTTAGTCACTCAGTCGTGCCTGACCCTTTGTGACCCCATGGACTGCAATCCACCAGGTTCTTCTGTACATGAGATTTTCCAGGCAAGGATACTGGAGTGGGTTGCCATTTCCTTCTCCAGGGGATCTCCCAACCCAGGGATGGAAAAGAGACTTAAAAATCATGTAGATGTAGAGACTTCTTGGATACAATATAAGAAGCTTTCTGTCAAATAGTTTTTATTTTCTCAATGATTTAATTGGGATGTGAAGTCTTACTTTTTCACTGGAATCCACACAGAGGAATTATGTTACATAAGTCAGAAAAGGACATAATGCTAAGAAAATTTACCTAAGGTCCATTTTTACAGAGATTGTAAGTCTATAGATTGAAAGGAGCAGTGAAACACCACAAGACTGACCCAGACTTGCTCATGAGTGTTCAGGAGTCTCCAGCAGAGGCATGGGTTGGTGGGGCCCTGCTGCAGGTTTGGAGGCACTGAGTGCAGCAGTGCCTGCATGGGACTTTTTGAAGGAGGCTGCCATTATCCCCATTACCTCCATCATAGTTTGGCCTCAGGCCAAATAACAGGGAGGGAACACTGCTCCACCCATCAACAGAAAGATTGGATTAAAGACTTACTGAACATGGCCCCATCACTTCATGGGAAATAGGTGGGGAAACAGTGGAAACAATGTCAGACTTTATTTTGGGGGACTCCAAAATCACTGCAGATGGTGACCGCAGCCATGAAATTAAAAGACGCTTACTCCTTGGATGAAAAGTTATGACCAATCTAGATAGCATATTCAAAAGCAGAGACATTACTTTGCCAACAAAGGGCCGTCTAGTCAAGGCTATGGTTTTTCCAGTAGTCATGTATGGATGTGAGAGTTGAACTGTGAAGCAGGCTGAGTGCCAAAGAATTGATGCTTTTGAACTGTGGTGTTGGAGAAGACTCTTGAGCGTCCCTTGGACAGCAAGGAGATACAACCAGTCCATTCTGAAGGAGATCAGCCCTGGGATTTCTTTGGAAGAAATGATGCTGATGCTGAAACTTCAGTACTTTGGCCACCTCATGCGAAGAGTTTGACTCATTGGAAAAGATTCTGATGCTAGGAGGGATTGGGGGCAGGAGGAGAAGGGGATGACAGAAGATAAGATGGCTGGATGGCATCACTGACTCGATGGACGTGAGTCTAGTGAACTCCAGGAGTTGGTGATGAACAGGGAGGCCTGGTGTGCTGCGATTCATGAGGTCACAAAGAGTCGGACACGACTGAGTGACTGAATTGACTGAACTGAATATGGCCCCACCCATCGGAACAAGACCCAGTTTCCCTCTCAGTCAGTTTCTCCCATCAGGAAGCTTCCATAAGCCTCTTATCTTTCTCCACCAGAGGCCAGACAGAATGCAAACCAAACCACAGCAAACTAACCAGTCTGATGACATGGAGCATAGCTTTGTCTAACTCAGTGAAACTAGGAGCCATGCCATGTAGGGCCACACAAGACAGATGGGTCTGGTGGAGAGTTCTGACAAAACGTGGTCCACTGGTGAAGGGATTGACAAACCTCTTCAGGATTCTTGCCTTGAGTATCCCATGAACAGTATGAAAAGGCAAAAAGATAGGACACTGAAAGTTTAACTCCCCAGGTCGGTAGGTACCCAATATGCTACTGAAAATCAGTGGAAAAATAATTTCAGAAAAAATGAAGAGATGGAGGCAAAGCAAAAACAACACCTAGTTGTGGATGTGACTGGTGATGGAAGTCAAGTCTGATGCTGTAAAGAGCAATATTGCATAGGTACCTGGAATGTTAGGTCCATTAATCAAGGTAAATTGGAAGTGGTCAAACAGGAAATGGCAAGAGTGAACATCGACATTTTAGGAATCAGTGAACTAAAACAGACTAGAATGGTGAATTTAACTCAGATACCATTGTATCTACTACTGTGGGCAAGAATCCCTTAGAAGGAATGGACTAGTCATCATAGTCAACAAAAGTATTCAAAATGCAGTACTTGAAAATGACAGAATGACCTCTGTTCATCTCCAAGGCAAACCATTCAATGTCACAGTAATCCAAGTCTATGCCCTGACCAGTAATGCTGAAGAAGCTGATCAGTCCTGTGAAGACCTACATGATCTTCTAGAACTAACACCCCCAAAAGATGTCCTTTTCACTACAGGGGAATGGAATGCATAAAAGGAAGTCAAGATATACCTGGAGTAACAGGCAAATTTGGCCTTGGAGTACAGAATGAAACAGGGCAAAGGCTAACAGAGTTTTGCCAAGAGAACACACTGGTCATAGCAAACACACTCCTCCAACAACACAAGAGAAGGCTGACATAGGGACATCACTAGTTGGTCAATAGCAAAATCAGATTGATTGTATTCTTGGCACCAAAGATGGAGAAGCTTTATACAGTCAGAAAAAAAAAAAAAAAAGACTAGGAGCTGACTATGGCTCAGATAATAAACTCCTTATTGCCAAATTCAGACTTAAATTGAAGAAAGTAGGGAAAACCCACTAGACCATTCAGGTATGACCTGAGTCAAATCCCTTATAATTATAGAGTAGAAGTGAGAAATTGACTCAAGGGATAAGATCTTCTGGACAGAGTGCCTGAAGAACTATGGATGGAGGTTTGTGACATTGTATAGAAGACAGGGATCAAGACCATCACCAAGAAAAAGAAATGCAGGAAGGCAAAATTGTTGTCTGAGGAGGCCTTACAAATAGCTTTAAAAAGAAGAGAGGCAAAAGGCAAAGGAGAAAAAGAAAGACATGCCCATTTGAATCCAGAGTTCCAAAAAATAGCAAGGATAGAAAAGAAAGCCTTCCTCAGTGATCAGTGCAAAGAAACAGAGGAAAACAATAAAATGGGAAAGAATATACATTTCTTCAACAAAATTAAGGTACCAAGGGGACATTTCATGAAAAGATGGGCTCAATAAAAGACAGAAATTGTATGCACCTAACAGAAGCAAAAGATTTAAGAAGAGGTGGCAACATTAAAGAACAATACAAAAAAGATCTTCATGACCCAGATAATCATGATGGTGTGATCACCAACCTAGAGCCAGATATCCTGGAATGTGAAGTCAAGTGGGCCTTACAAAGCATCAATACGAACAAAGCTAGTGGAGATGATGGAATTGCAGTTGAGCTATTTCAAATCCTGGAAGATGATGCTGTGAAAGTGCTGCACTCAATATGCCAGCAAATTTGGAAAGCTCAGCAGTGGCCATAGGACTGGAAAAGGTCAGTTTTCATTCCAATCTCAAAGATAAACAATGCCAAAGAATGCTCAAACTACTGCAAAATTGCACTCATCTCACACGCTAGTAAGGTAATGTGGCTCCTGACATTAATGCTCAAAATTCTCCAAGCCAGGCTTCAACAGTACATGAATAATGAACTTCCAGATGTTCAAGCTGGATTTAGATGTCAGAGGAATGAGAGATCAAATTACCAACATCTGTTGGATCATTGAAAAAGCGGGAGAGTTCCAGAAAAAGTTATACTTCAGTTTTATTGACTATGCCAAAGCCTTTGACAGTGTGGATCACCACAAACTGGGAAATTCTTAAAATGATTGGAATACCAGATCACCTGACTTGCCTCCTGAGAAATCTGTATGCAGGTGAAGAAGCAACAGTTAGAAATGGACATGGAACAACAGACTGCTTCCAAATTGGGCAAGGAGTCTGTCAAGGCTGTATATTGTCACCCTGCTTATTTAGCTTATATGCAGAGTACATCATGAGAAATGCTAGACTGAAAGAAACACAAGCTGGAATCAAGATTGTTGGGATAAATATCAGTAACCTCAGATATGTAGATAACAGCACACTTATAGCAGAAAACAAAGAAAAACTAAAGAGCCTCTTGATGAAAGAGAAAGAGGAGAGTGAAAAAGTTGGCTTAAAACTAAGATAATGGATTCTGGTGTCATCACTTCATGGCAAAGATATGGGGAAAAATGGAAACAGTGAGAGACTTTATTATTTGGGGCTCCAAAATCACCCCAGATACTGACTGCAGCCATGAAATTAAAAGACACTTGTTCCTCAGAAGAAAAGCTATGACCAACCTAGACAGCATATTAAAAAGTAGAGACATTACTTTGCTAACAAAGGTCTGTCTAATCAAAGATATAGTTTTTCAGTAGTCATGTATGGATGTGAGAGTTGGACTCTAAAGAAAGCTGAACACCAAAGAATTGATGCTTTTGAACTGTAGTGTTGGAGAAAACTCTTGAGAATCCCTTGGACTGCAAGGAGATCCAACTAGTCATCCTAAAGGAAATCAGTCCTGAATATTCATTGAAAGGACTGATGTTGAAGCTGAAACTCCAATACTTTGGCCACCTGATGCGAAGAGCTGACTTATTTGCAAATACCCTGATTGTGGCAAAAATTGAAAAAGCGAGAAGTGGATGACAGAGGATGAGGTGGTTGGATGGCATCACTGACTCAATGAACATGAGTTTGAGTAAGCTCTGGGAGTTGGTGTTGGACAGGGAAGCCTGGCATGCTGCAGTCCATGGGGTCGCAGAGTTGGACACTGAGTGACTGAATGAACCGAAATTTTACAGACAGTAAAATTTCCAAGGTTTGTAGTTTTATTTGTTTATTTTTAGATATAAATTTATTTATTTTAATTGGAGGTTAATTGCTTTACAATATTGTATTGGTTTTGCCATACATCAACATGAATCCACCACAGGTATACACGTGTTCCCCATCCTGAATCCCCCTCCCTCCTCCCTCCCCACACCATCCCTCTGGGTCGTCTCAGTGCACCAGCCCCAAGCACCCAGTATCATGCATCAAACCTGGACTGGCGATTTGTTTCATATATGATATTTTACATGTTTCAGTGCCATTCTCCCAAATCATCCCACCCTCGCCCTCTCCCACAGAGTCCAAAAGACTCCAAAAGTAGTTTTATTTTTTTAGTAGACTTCAATCCTTTTGCTCTGATTAGGACATTTACTATCAACTCAACACTTGTAACATGTAGCAAATAGCCAAAACCAACCAACCAAAGGTCATTCTTTGGTAACCAAATATGGATGTTGAGTAAAATGTAACCTTACTATAAAAGTAAAATGTAATTTTATGTAACTTTTATAAATATAAATATATATGGTGTTTGACCCTTAGAGCTTAAATAGCTGTACATATATATTCTCATTGAAAATAATAGCTTAAATTAAGAAAAAAAATTATATATGTATGGGTGTCTTATCTATGATTCACTTTTATACAGGAAGCCTCTTTAGTAGGAAAGAGGATGTGGAAAATTTTAAATGGAACATATGCTAATATATCATGATAAAATTTGCTTATGAATAATAGATGCTTTTCAGAAATTTGTAATATAGTATGGTAGGTAATGTCATCTATTTTCTTATAATCATGCAGAAATTACAGTAGCTTTTATTTTGCAGATGGATAATCCTGAGCAAGATGAAAATCCATATTGTTTTCCCCTCATTGTTGATTTGCAGAGAAACCTTACCAAAATATCTTACCAGCTCTACCTGACAGTTATTTAAAATTGATTCATATTTCAGAATCTGAAAATAAGTTTCCTTTCTCTGTGGTTGATAACAGCAACCACAGAAATACAAAACTAATGAAAATAATCATAAAAGACAAAAACTTAAAATGTCAAGTATTTGAATGGATACACCTAAATCATCTTTCTTATATTTGACAGGTTAGTCTTTAATGTGTTAGTTTAACAAAAAAGTTGGAAAGCCCGAGCTTTTCATTCTATTTATGTCATGAAAAGATTTAGATTACATTAAAGGTTCAACAGAAAGGAACAAAGATTAATTTAGCATATTTTCACTTATCATTATTGACATCTATCCGGATTATGTGCTTTCTTCAAAAACTGCAATTTTGCCTTTAAAAATTTTTTTAATTTCACCATAGATATTTTCTGTAGGAAATCTGGTGGCATGGCCCATTTCCAATAAGGAAATCAGATTTCACCAGAAGCACTATTTCCTAGCACTCCTTTCTGGTAGAAGCTGGTTTCCTGGTGGAAATGATGATGCTATTAGGATGATCTGAAGTACTCTGGAGAGAGACCTTCTGCTCGCTTTCCAGTCAAGCTGGAACCTGCTATGACAGTTGTCAACAGTGCCCTTTCTGATGTCTCCCAGTTGTGTTCCATTTAGAATAAGTACTTAAAAAGACACCTGCTAGGAAAGCCAAAATAGAGAAGCTGCATGATTCTGGCAAACATATGTAGACAATAATACCCCTTTTCTACCTTGAGCAATAACTTAATAAAGCCTTTAAGACAACAGAATCTTAAGTAGTCACCCTTTTTGTTGTTGATGAGAAAGAGGGATATGGATACCAGCATCAAAACTTTTATTTGTGTGCCTACAGCTGTGATCTGGGCACTGCCATGCTTTCCTGCTGGTATGATTCTCCAGCCATATGCTGATGTTCAAAGTAGAGCCTATGACTCAGGCTGTAGGGCTTGTGAAACTGGCATATAGGCTGTCATCACTGTACTCTCAACACCAAGCAAGCCAGATTTTCCTTCCTCCTATGAAAATTAGACAAGATTCTCCAGTTTGTCAAGCATATAGCTAATATATATTCTGAAGATATACAGAGATGCATACTATTTAAGAAGAATGAAATATTAATTGTTGTCTAGGGAAGTGTAATGATCTCAGAAACTTATTAATAGAATCAGAAATAAAATGACACACTCCTAGTCTATCACAGTTTTCAGTGAATAAAGGAAAATGATACTCCCCCAAAATAATTTAAACATGACAAATTATCTGTTTGGGTCAATGGAGTTTGGGACCAGTGTCTGCTTTTCAGAATTTGGGAAGTATTTAAATGAAAAGCAATGTCTGCTCTTCAGAATTTGGGAAGTATTTAAATGGAAGTATTTACTTTGGGAAGTATTTAAGGGAAAATATATAAATGGAAGTATTTAAATTCTACAGGTAGAAACAAAGGTAAAATAAACTCTCTTCAGCACATCATATTTGTTCTGCTTCTCTTATTTGACTACAGATAAAAATGTAATCTCTTGGACTGGATAAAGGTCATACAAATGAAAAATGACAGCTTGTATTGCTTTGGGCTACCCCTTAAGGTTGGAATTTGCTCCCAAACTTAGCCTTGCCTAAAATATTGATTCCTGTTGTCCACGTTGGTCTTGAGGTTTGGTTGGGTTTACTTAATTGTCATCCCCAGTAAAATACTGTATACATGGGAATAAGGTGTGTTTCTTGACTGGGGGAATTTACAGTTTATTTGTGAAATCAGAAATCATTTGAAACTCAAAGAATTATTTTGCTGGTAATATTTCTGGCACTGAGAGATTTCATAGAGGGAAATGCTTTAGCCAAAGGGCCTATAAAGGCCTTCTCAAATTAGACCCATAGAAAAGCCACAGAGTGGAACTTTAAATACATCTCTAGTTTGTATGTTCCTTAGATTGACCATTCTATAAATGGGTACTATATCATCTACACATTTCTTTCTGTTAATGTTTTAAGATGAATAGTCAACATGCTTTCTTCCAATGTTTAAAATTTTTGAAAAGGAGGAAAACAATTCCTTGTAACTGAAATGCAATTTTCTAGTAGGTAGATTTTAGGATCGAAAAATATCCAATAGATTGATTGACATAGACAGTGGCTAATCGTCAATTTGCATATTTCCCCCCAAAGCAAGCAAAATATCTCCTGTCTCTTTTTGCGAATGCCCTTTTAAAATAAATGCTGTTTTTTTTTTTCCTCAACACTTTCTTTTTCTCTAACAATCTCAATTGCTCATTCTTTTTTTAAAAAATGTAGCAAAAACTCACCTCTTAGAGACTAATTCATGTGATTAACTATATCTCACTGATTGCTGAATTGCTCTTCCACACAATTTAACTTAGAAATATACTACTTTTTATTCACTGTAGAGTTGCTTTTGGAGGGAGATGATATCATAGTACTTGGTATNACAATCTCAATTGCTCATTCTTTTTTTAAAAAATGTAGCAAAAACTCACCTCTTAGAGACTAATTCATGTGATTAACTATATCTCACTGATTGCTGAATTGCTCTTCCACACAATTTAACTTAGAAATATACTACTTTTTATTCACTGTAGAGTTGCTTTTGGAGGGAGATGATATCATAGTACTTGGTATATAAATACATTTCCTCTTACCATGGCTTATTGTAATTATTTCTGTTTCCTTTACGAGGATCCTCACAAGGTCAAGTACACCATTTTTGTTTCAGTTCCTGGCACATAGTGTGCATTTGATAAAGGTTTGCTGAATGAGAACATTAATAAATATAGAAGTGCCTGTTGAGTGATTCTTTAATTTCTTTGTCCCTTCATTCACCTACCTACTTTCCACCTTATAATCAATGCTCCAATAAAACATTCAGCTTGACTAAAATTGTTCAAACTTCTCAGAAATAGCTTTCAGTTTCCTAAATAATAGTTTTCCCATATCAACATAGTGGTTGAAATATATTCAGCTTGCTACATGTCCCTTGACAAGCTACTTAACTTTTCTGAGCTTTTGTTTTCCCGTCCACAGAATGAGATAATTTTTGGTAACTCCACACAGGTGGCACGAGTGGTGAACAACCCGCCTGCCAGTGCAGGAGATGTGGATTTGACCCCTGGGTCAGTGATGATCCCTTGGAGGGGGAAATAGCAGACCACTCCAGTATTCTTGCCTGGATAATCCCATGGATAGGGAAGCCTAATGGGCTACAGTCCATAGGGTCACAAAGAGTTGGATATTACTGTATTAGCACACACTTTGTCTAACAAGGAGCACTGAGTCAGTACCAGCAGTTATTATTAATTCTTACCCTAAAAGTTATATTGAGATATCTGACATTACAATGGATTGTCTGTTTCTCTCTCTCCCTAAATTTATATTTTATTTGTATCTCTTCAACCAAGAAATCTTCATGGTATCAGAAATAATTCTGATGGTTATGGTTCAGTAATTCAAGGTAATTCATACCTTACTTTCCACAGCCTCTCTTATCTCATGTCTCTTTTGCTCATTATAAACTCCATGAGAATAGAGTGAGATTGATCATGCTGGTTCATGGAAAAAGGTACCAACTTTGTAATGGAAATTTTAAACCCACAATTTTCTTTTATTAGTTTAGTACAATGATTAATATTCTCAAAATAAACAAAAGAGTAAAAGCCTAAGAGTATCTAACATCAGACAGGCTTTTATTAGTGTCATATAAAAAGTCATTTAACTACTATGTGGTTAAAACTGTCTTATTTAAACCACATTATGTCACAACACTGTTGCAGATAAGGTGAATAGTTCACCCTTCACTGTGTGTTCAGTCACTCATAATTAAACCTCACAATGTAAAATTTCACTTTAGAAGTCCTTTAGACTCTAGATGGCATAAGAGCTGAAAAATCTCTACATGTGCAATTTGTCATTTATGAATGGGTTTTGTTTCCAAAATGTGTTGTTAAGGTCAATTATTTAAAATTAGCCATTTTACTACTGAAACAATGTATTTTAAGAAGTTAGGTGAATAGGCTGGCCCACAAACAATTTGTTCATAAATTATCTAAAGAAAAGGCTTACAGAATGTTATAAATACATTACTGTTATGTGGGAAAATGCTTTCAGGAGTTCAAATGGGATGCTAAGACTGTTTTTCCCTTCATTCTGGATGATAATTTCTCTGTTTCTTATCTAATTCAATTTCTATACAGATGAGTAAAGCCTCCCTTGTCTCAAGCCTGGAGCTTAGAGTAGAAAGTTGAAAAAGGCAGGCATCAGGATGGCCTTATGAAAGGGGTTGTGAGTAGACAGGAGGAAGAGTGGGGCTGGCTTAGGGAAACTAGAAATAAGGTTTTCTTTATCATCCCTTATAGCTGTGCCTGTATATCAGTAGTCTCCAAAGTTGGAAGCACAGTCACTCAAGGATAGTTGAAACGACAAATTATAGTGTGGGAAAAGTATTAGAATCAAAGTTTATCTTTTTTTGAAGAAAATAAAGTTTAATCTTCTAAAATTTAATGTATGGATTAAGATTCCAATCACCAGTCACACCCACATCACCAAGGTCACTGTGGTCATATTCACCTTTTTGAGGCAATCTGAGGGAAAGTAGGAGAACCATAACGTGGAAAAATCAGCAGTAGTTTCTTTAATCGCACATTTGAATGCACTATAATGTATCATGCATTAGTTTCCACACTTCTGTTCCATAGAATAATGATTATATTATCCTATCACAGTTAAAGTAATCCTCAGGTTTCTAGGTTGTGCTAGTGGTAAAGAACNAATCAGCAGTAGTTTCTTTAATCGCACATTTGAATGCACTATAATGTATCATGCATTAGTTTCCACACTGCTGTTCCATAGAATAATGATTATATTATCCTATTACAGTTAAAGTAATCCTCAGGTTTCTAGGTTGTGCTAGTGGTAAAGAACTTGGCTGTTAGTGCAGGAGACAAAGATTCCATCCCTGGGTCAGGGACGATCCCCTGGAGAAAGGCATGGAAACCCACTCCAGTATGTTTGCCTGGAGAATCCCATGGTCTACACTTTTGTATCCTTGGTGTGCTACCCAAAGAGCTGGACATGACTGAAGTGACTTTGCATGCATGTACACATGATCAGCAATCCTCATGTGTCCGTTTTCAAACGGACCAAGTACAAACTTGCCAATTGAACACAAAAATAGATGCAGGAAACATCAAGAAAATGACATGTCTATCCCTAGAATAAGCTTTACATCAAATACATTATATTTTCTAAATTAACTGATGATCAAAAAAATGAATAGGTAAAATATATTTAAAATCAGATATTGCATTGACTGTTATTTTTTAAACTGTGAGATATATGAGCAAAATAGTTTGAAACCACTGCTCTAGATAACCATCCTGTCACCTCTTCATTTCCCTGTGAGGACATCCAATATGTCTGACCTCTTCTTCCACTGCTCCACCTTATGCCTCTAAAGTAGGTTCTCTATTTTTTGTAGCTGACTGTGGAACATATGCCAATCTCATGAGCATTTTTTTAAATAAAACAGTCCTGATGTGGTGTCTTGCTACTTGGAAGCTTGCTTTTGTTCTTGCTTGTAACAAGCTTACATCATAAGAAGGTGTAAAAAATTAAAGATAAAACCTTTAAATTTGTAAAAGACTAAAGGAGAATTTAAAAAGATACTATAGTTTTTAGTATATGAGTGAAGGTAATTAGAAATAGAGATGGATGCAAGGATTATTATGCCATGAGGAAGCCACAGGAAAGAATAAAACATGGAGCTACTCAGAGGGCTGATTCCCCTGATGTTACCACAATTCTTTGAACAAGAACCTGAATTCAAGGGAAGAAAAGAGCAGTTTAAGGGGATGGTTACAGCCAGTAGTGTTAGAGAGAGTATTAGTTGGTAAGGAGATGGACATACCACATGAACAATAGGGAAGTTCCCCAAAGCCACTTGTTTGTTCACCAGATACTGGATGAACATTTTTGTATAAAGTATGGACAAAGAAAAGGTAGTGACCAATCTTCTAATGAGTTTTTTTTCTTGTCTAATTTTACTGCTTTAAAGAAAGGATGGTAAGGACAAGAATGAGTCACAAAGCTTAAGTGTCTTTTATAACTACCAGTGACTCATGCTGATCTTGAGGCATTTTGTTTGCTAAAACCAGATTTTGAATTTCTCTATCAATGTAATGGAGATCAGAATGATGTCAAAACATTCTTGTGAAAAATAAATGAGACAGTGAACCAGGATTTCAGAAGGATATTTTTGGAAATTGCTGTGTTTCTCAACAACTAGGCCACAAAGTGATTTCAGGACTCGTTGCAAACTACGCTGTAGAATATTGAGGAAAACTAAGTATTGCACATATGCCTGATGCAGAGAGTAGCAGCAGTAATTTCATAAGCAGAGGAAAAGCTGCAAAAATTTAATTTGCATGACATAAGCCATTTCCACATTCGCCTTCAGTATCTAACACTAGATTACAGTAAAAGGTAAACAAAGACCCACAAAAAGAATAGGCATTGTATGTGGACAGTGCTTTGGAAAAAATTGTTATTTTTTGCTGGGTTTTATAGCAATTGTCTCTCATTCTCCTTCTACCAGTCTTTGTGTCTGTGATGATTCTTATGTATTTAGTAGGAAAACATGACTGGTCTGTTTAAGGTGGAAGAGAATCCAGATTTTGGACACATTTTAGCAGTTCTAAGAACTATGTGTATGTGTGTGTGTGTGTTAAATCTCTTCAGTCTCTGTGTGCATGTGTGCTAAATTGCTATCCAACTCTTTGTGACCCTAGGGACTGTAGCCCTAGGACAAGGCTTTTTAGTCCATGGGGATTTCTCCAGGCAAGAATACTGGTTTTGGTTGCTGTGCCCTCCTCCAGGGGATCTCTCCAACCCAGGAATCAAACCGACATCTCTTAAGTCTCCTGCACTGGCAGAGTGGTTCTTTACCACTAGTGCCACCTGGGAAGCCCCTAACATTATTCAAGTAATTTGATTTCTTGTGTTGCAAGGGGTGTGTGTGTCTGAGTCTGTGTGTGTTGGCAATATATTCAGGTGGACCTCTCCATAATCAGTGTGGATCAGCATAAGCAAGATTAGAAAATAAGTATGCATTATAATTTAGTTTTCTTCCTAGGTGTTAAGGATGTTTGCACTCAGTTGAGGTCATATACTTAAAATAAAAGTTATATTACATCAATTTTCTTAAGATCATGTTTAATGTTCCATTATCATCTTTTGTATAGCACACTATTGTTTAAGAGTAGCCTGAAGTCTCAATTGTAATGTAATTAGAATGATTCTTTATGAAACGTGAATGGGTAAGGAGCAGTTTATTTTTATTCCTTTTAACCAAAATATCTTTTGGCCTTTGAATTTCTTTTGGATATATTATTTGTAAAAGCTTTTTCTCATTTTATTATTCCTATTTTGTTTCTGCTCTTCATCAGGACAAACACATGTTCAAGGACACATCTGAAGGATGGAATTTATGGGCTGCCTGTTCCAGTGTGCATTAGATTTCAGTCCTTGAATAGATTAGTTTAAGCAATTAAAAGAGACACCATATAAACCTTACACAAGCATATAATGATGCCAGGAGGCAGTAATGTCCTGGGGAGAATATAAATCAATTAATCTGAATAGGATTATATTGAGGTCGCTTTTCAAAAATGTAAAAGAGAGCATAAACTTTTCTGTGCATTCATTTATTGTCTTATTCAATGTTTATGAGAAGACAGAAAAAAATGTAGCTTTAAAAACGGGATTTTTAAGGACACATCAGTAAACATTATTCTGGAGGTTTGTGTTTGGTTTTGTTTATATTCATTTGCATATTATGGACTGCTGTTTGCATAATAAGACCACTGTTATTTCTAGTCAGTCTATGGATGATTACACATATGAATAACACAATCGTGTATCCTTTGTGATATACATGATTGTAATCTCTGAAAGAATCCTGACAGTTCTTTGTGCTGAGGACTAGTGAATCATGCTTCAGTGTTAGATGACAATTTCACATTCAAAAGAAGGGAGATTCTAAAACACATAGAATCATCCAAAAGCACTTCAGATCCACAGGGCTATGATTAGAAAGCTGATCTCATGCATGGTCAAAAATCTGGACAACTTGACCCACTTCGATCAATATCTAAGACTGACAGGATTGTGCAGTGCTCTGCATAGATAAGACAGGTCAAACAATCAAATGGAGGAGGCGGTAATTCTGACATTGATCATCGGCTAGACAGAAGAATTCAATATAGACTGCCACCTCCTTTTTTATGAATTTTGATAAACAGACACACTCCAAGACTTGAACCACAATGGAGAAGAGGGGTGAAGAATAACAGAAACATCGCTGTCTGAAACAGTCCTATTAATTATCCTCTGGAAATGTTAGGATCAGTCTAGTGAATCAAAAGGGATCCAGACTGAGAACTCAGGAGAAGAAAGCTGGACATGTGTGAAAAATGGGGCTCAGTCTGTTTTAACTCCCTACTTTTTTCCTAAGGTCTATCAAAGAAATGCCTCACATGCTTGATATTCTCAGCATGCAAGAAACTTCAGATAGACTGCACATTTCAACAGATTATGTTTTAGATTCTTCTGCAGTGAAAATTATGTGAGAGGAATAATCATCACACCACCTCTAGTTTTTATGCATCTAGATGTTCTGAAATTCTAATCAGAGTTTCATGAATCATCGACCTGGAACAACTTCTATAGGTGTGAGATGATCTAGTTTTCCTTTGCAAGACTATCTAAAGCAGGTTTGTTTTTCTATTTCCTTTTCTTTTAAAGAGTACATAATTATAATTGCAGAAAAGCAAAAAGGGAGAATTGGACTGGTGATGTCAGCATGGCTTCAACAGTCTTCATTAGATATATTTAAGGGAAAAGAAGAGGTAATCATGTTCTAGGTATTATGGTCTAAGGGAATCCAGCTGTACTTGAGGGGAATGAATGCCTTGTGATAAAAGACAGACTTAAAGTGAAAAGATCCCAGTTGGAATTTGAGCTCTGGCACAGTTTCCTCTTGAGGAAATCATTCACATTTTCTATTTTTCACTATAAAACAGAGATAGTATATTAAAGAGCTATTATGAGTTATATATGTGTGGTTGTTAAACTATCATAAGTGATCAAAAACGGTAGATGTGAATATCATATTAGAAAGAGGTCTCTGGTGTTATGATATGGGCATTTACCCTGGTATGACTTTTGTCAATGATTTTGATGTACACATACATCATATTTGCACTCAAAATAAATCTAATTTGACAGCTAATGTATTAAATGATTGACGCAATCAAAGCTTAGAAAATCTTGACTAGTTGAAACAGCATGTTCAAATTAACAGCATGAAATAAGGTCTTCCTCTTAAACACAGGAAAGCGTCTAGAAGAACCAAGGACGAAGGAGTCATGATTTGACATCTCATCTTAAAGACTTAGGAACTTCTAGCTGATTGTAAGTGGACTATGAGTCATCTTGTGATGAGAATGCCAAGAAAAGCTAATGGAACCTTGGGCATCCTGAATAGAAGTACACTGCACAGAGCTATGGAAGAAATTCCCACAGTCCTCTGCACTGATTAAAACCACTGGTGGTTAATACATTGTTCTGGACATTGTTTTGTGAGAGAGGCAACGTTAGAAAAGAACAAAGAAATATCTGGAAATGATACCTTTTGAGGAGAGTTGGTAGGTTAAATGTGGCAGTCAGCTGCGAGTATTTCAAAGGAAATACATGGAAAAAGAAAAAAAAGTCTTTCAAACTTTATCTGATAAAATGTAGGATTAATGGGAGTTATATAAGCAGGTAAATTTGGAATTTCTTGTAGTGAAGACACTTCTTTCTAACTAAGTTGTTAAAAATGGAATGCTTTCTCTTATGAGGTGGCAAATCTCTTGCCAGTATAAGTGTTAAAGCAGATGCTGACTGAGTTCCTGTTAGAACTGGATGAGAATCTCCCTCACTTCACAACCATGTACTGCCTGCCTGCTGGATACCAGGGTTACAAAGATAATGAACAGAGACTAGTAAATGGCATGAGTCTTAAAACAGTAATATATGCAGTGTCCCAGAATGTAAGGGACACCCAACCCACCCCATCACCTCCCACTAGCCTGTAAATATGTAAGTCTGGAATAAAGTCTAACAGGTAAAAAATCAAATGATCAAATTAAATCCTTGATATGAAAATATTTAAATTTAGTTTTGATAGCATTTATTATAAAGAAGTTGTTACATTTTATTTGTATGCATTATTTGTTTTTATATTGCATTTGCTATTATTATACTATATATTGAGCTTATCTCTGAGTTTGGATGGCCCTATCAATTGTGAAATATAAATTTGTGCCTCAATATTTGGGAAAGCTGTGTTACAGTAAAGCAGTGCTATCAAAAAAGAAAATGTTTTCTATCTTAGCTAACCTATACAATAGACACATATGGTTCTGAGCACTGTAAGTGTGACTAGGATGAGTGAGGAAACAATTTTTTAAAATTTTGTTTAGGGTATATAAATTTAAATAGACACCTATTGCTAGCAGCAACAGTATTGGACAATGCAGCTTTAAACACCTGGATTAACTTGATATCACTAAAAACAGTTGCATCTATCAATTAATAAGCATACATATATAGGAATAAATTCTCTTTGTTTTCTTTAGTATTATGAGAGATTAAATTCATGCTACTGTTTGAGTATAACCTATCTGTTCAAATAACGTATCTTGGAATCTGTCTCATCTTTGAGAATTTATAGTATACTTGAAACTTTAAACCTCACTTTACTAATGTCAGATCAAAAGCTCTTGAGATAACCTTCCTGGCTTGTTCCTTTCTTTTCACATAAGTTAGGTCTGTAAGTTAGGCAGTGAGGTTTACATTTGATATATTTACTTATTCATATATTGGGGGTCAGGCTATGGGCCACTTTTAGTTTATTCACTTGGCATTATGCCTTTGCATTTTACTTGCTGACATTTTCTGATTCTAAGTTACTAACAATTGAAAAGAAAATGATTCCAGCTTTCCTTTCATATTCACACTCTGTTTGCCATTGTTTCACCTCTTCATCATAGTTCATTTGTGAACATTCCATTGACTACGTCACTGAATTTATGAACACGGCTATGTCCTCACAACTCTGCAGCAAAAGACATAGTGTACTAAAATTCTTGTGAATAGTATTCACCTCACTATGAAGGCAGCTTATGTTCTAATCTAAATATCGTAGAATCATAGACATTTAGAACAAACTTGAGTTTAAGAAATAATTTAATTTCTCTACTGCTTTGAGATGAAACTGCATTTATCTTAGCTTCTGATGTTGGCAATTTGACCTCTGGTTCCTCTGCCTTTTCTAAATCCAGCTTGAACATCTGGAAGTTCTCAACTGTTTGAGTATAACCTATCTGTTCAAATAACGTATCTTGGAATCTGTCTCATCTTTGAGAATTTATAGTATACTTGAAACTTTAAACCTCACTTTACTAATGTCAGATCAAAAGCTCTTGAGATAACCTTCCTGGCTTGTTCCTTTCTTTTCACATAAGTTAGGTCTGTAAGTTAGGCAGTGAGGTTTACATTTGATATATTTACTTATTCATATATTGGGGGTCAGGCTATGGGCCACTTTTAGTTTATTCACTTGGCATTATGCCTTTGCATTTTACTTGCTGACATTTTCTGATTCTAAGTTACTAACAATTGAAAAGAAAATGATTCCAGCTTTCCTTTCATATTCACACTCTGTTTGCCATTGTTTCACCTCTTCATCATAGTTCATTTGTGAACATTCCATTGACTACGTCACTGAATTTATGAACACGGCTATGTCCTCACAACTCTGCAGCAAAAGACATAGTGTACTAAAATTCTTGTGAATAGTATTCACCTCACTATGAAGGCAGCTTATGTTCTAATCTAAATATCGTAGAATCATAGACATTTAGAACAAACTTGAGTTTAAGAAATAATTTAATTTCTCTACTGCTTTGAGATGAAACTGCATTTATCTTAGCTTCTGATGTTGGCAATTTGACCTCTGGTTCCTCTGCCTTTTCTAAATCCAGCTTGAACATCTGGAAGTTCTCAGTTCACATACTGTTGAAGCCTACTTTGGAGAAATTTAACCATTGCTTTACTAGCATGTGAGATGAGTACAATTGTGTGGTAGTTTGAACCTTCTTTGGCACTGCCTTTCTTTGAGATTAGAATGAAAATTGACCTCTCCAGTCCTGTGGCCACTGCTGAGTCTTCCAAATTCATGCTGAGGTGTGACAGATAACAGCAAAATTCTGTAAAGCAACTATCCTTCAATAAAAAATAAAATAAATTAAAAAAAACAAACCAACAACTGAGGAACAAATTTCCTGGCATACTGAGTGCAGTACTTTAACATTATCATCTTTTAGAACTTGAAATAGCTCAGCTGGAATTCTATCATCTACATTAGCTTTGACCATAGTGATTCTTCCTAAGGCCCATATGACTTCACACTCCGGGGTATCTGACTCTAGGTGAGTGATCACACCACTGTGGTCATTTGGGTCACTGAGATCTTTCCTCACTTGTTTCTTATGCAGGTGAATAATTTTATTTTATTTTAATTGAGCAATTTTAAGCTCACACTGAGGTGAAAATACACAGATTACCCATATACTCCTACCCCCGCATACATACCCATATACCCCTACCCCCACAGACATAGCCTCACCTATTATCAATATTCCCTACCAAAGGGGTACATTTACTGCAAGTGATGAATATGCATTGATACATCTTAATCGCCCAAAGGCCATAGTTTACATTATGGTTCATTCCTGGTGTTGTACATTCTGTGGGTTTGGACAAAAGTATAATGACATGTGCCCATCATTATAGATAGTATCATATGAAGTATTTCTACCTCTCTAAAAGTCCTCTGTGCTCTGCCTATTCATCCCATCCAACTGCCCAACCTCCAGCCTCTGGCAACCAGTGATCTTACTGTATCCATAGTTTTCCTTTACTCAAATATCATATAGTTGGAATCATTTAGCATGTAGTTCTTCAGTTGGGCTTCTTTCACTTGGTAATATGCATTTAAGTTTCCTCCATGTCTCTTCATAGCATGACAGTTCACTCATAATATTCTGATGTCTGGATATAGCAATTTATTTACCCATTAACCTACTGAAGGACATTTTAGTTGCTTCCAAGTTTTGACAATTGCTAGTGAACCTACCATAAGAATCTTGTGGAGATTTTTGTGAGGACATGTTTCCAGCTTCTTTGGGCAAATGCCAATAGCTGAATCTCATGGTGAGAGTATATTTAGCCTTTTAAGAAACAGCCAAACTGTCTTCCAAAGTGGCTATACCATTTTGCAGTCCCACCAGCAATGAATAAAAATCTCTCTTGTTCCACAACCTTGCCAGTCTTCTATGTTAGATTTGGGCCATTCTAATAGGTGAGTTGTGATATCTTATTATTGGTCTAATTTTTTAGTTTTTATGAAAATGTTTTTATGTTATCTCATTTGATACTTGAAACATCTTAAACAAGCGGGGTAAGCAGGAAAATCATTACTGTCTCTGTTTGCTAAATGACAAAACTGAAGTTAGACATATAAAAGACTTGCTCTAGGGCTTGTGTGTGTTGAACTACAGAGAGGGGGAAAAAACAGACCTTTTTTGCTTAATGCCCCTCATCTTCATGTGAAGAAATAAGAAGGACTACATGAGCATATGAGAAATACTTTTAAAATATGGTATACAATTGAGCTAATTCCTAGTTCATGGCATAAATTCATAATAAGAATATTTTCAAAAAGATTTAGGTGACCTAAATTCAATTCTCAAATATGTAAAGTACTTTTGACCTTGAATTTCTGGCTTCTTTTCCTTACTTTATAATTTGACATTGATTTGTATGTTTTAAACAAGTGTATCTAAATCTAAAATACATTTTGTATAAGGATTTACACATATGTTTTCACATATTTTATCTTCTCCTTAGTGGAACAACTATAGCTGACATTAAAAATAATCAGAAATCATTCTATTAATATGGTAATAGTGTTATCATCTTCACTATGTTATTAGGGCATAATGAGTTGCTATGATTAAAAATAATCATTCTTGTATAAGCTTTATAATAAATAAATTATGAAACCCTTTGCAATCGATTAATAATAAATTTCTGATATAAGGTGTGATGACCCTGAGGGAGAAAAACAAATAGACAATTTAACATAGATAGAAAAAATAGAGATTTTTAAAAGGTCATGACTAGAATGTTTAGCTGAGCAGCTTGCTTTTTGAGGCTCTATGGAGGAGGCTGCAATAGTTTGATGAGTGTATTCTGGAAGGCTTCCTAAGCATATGGAGTGGTGAGAAAAAGTGTTGCAGAAATGCTAGCGAGGAAACATGAAAATTGGATAAATCAAGGGAAAAACCTGGGGGGAAGGGAAATGCCTGAGGGAAGGAGATGAGAACAGATGTAGAGATGGTCACTGTATATTTTGACATCACCAGATTATTTTGAATATGCTCTTTAAAAGAATAAGCTACTAAAATAGTTCAATAAGAGGCTAAACTGACTGGAGTAGTTAAGGAAGCTTTTACATAATAGCATTTCCCAGTTTCAGCATATTGATTAAAGTAGAATTAAGAATGCCCAGTAATGGTCAAGCTGGAGTCTTTACTTTGATGCCTTGCATAGCATCATAATGACTTTATATTTATTTACTTTTTTCATGTAAGGACATCTACGGTGTATGAAAAATTTTAAATCTTTTTTGCCTTTTATTTATAAAAATAAATATTAAATTTTTTCAAATTGTGCAGAAATCTACTTTCTTCCTTTACTTGATGCATTGCCTCTAGCAAATGAAAAGATACATGTTTAATAGTTTTAGATGTTTAGTTGACAATCATTAGATAGATACAAGGTAAATAGTTCTATAATGCCCTTGATTTTACACATGGCCCAGAGCTCCCACTGCAAAAAAAAAAAAAAAATTACAATGCTAATTAACCTTTTAGTCAGTTCAATACAGTTTAGTTGCTCAGTCGTGTCTGACTCCGCAACCCCATGAATCGCAGCACACCAGGTCTCCCTGTCCATCGCCAACTCCTGGAGTTTACTCAAACTGTGTGCATCAAGTTGGTGATGCCATCTAGCCATCTCATCCTCTGTCGTCCTCTTCTCTTCCTGCCCCCAGTCCCTCCCAGCATCAGAGTCTTTTCTAATTAGTCAACTCTTCACATGAGGTGGCCAAAGTACTGGAGTTTCAGCTTTAGCATCAGTCCTTCCAATGAACATCCAGGACTGATCTCCTTCAGAATGGACTGGTTGGATCTCCTTGCAGTCCAAGGGACTCTCAAGAGTCTTCTCCAACACCACAGTTCAAAAGCATCAATTCTTCGATGCTCAGCTTTCTTCACAGTTCAACTCTCACATCCATACATGACTACTGGAAAAACCATAGCCTTGACTAGACGGCCCTTTGTTGGCAAAGTAATGTCTCTGCTTTTGAATATGCTATCTAGGTTGGTCATAACTTTCCTTCCAAGGAGTAAGCGTCTTTTAATTTCATGGCTGCGGTCACCATCTGCAGTGATTTTTGAGCCCCCCAAAATAAAGTCTGCCACTGTTGCCACTGTTTCCCCATCTACTTCTCATGAAGTGATGGGACTAGATGTCATGATCTTCGTTTTCTGAATGTTGAGCTTTAAGCCAACTTTTTCACTCTCCTCTTTCACTTTCATCAAGAGGCTCTTTAGCTCCTCTTCACTTTCTGCCATAAGGGTGGTGTCATCTGCATATTTGAGGCTATTGATATTTCTGCTGGCAATCTTGATTCCGGCTTGTGCTTCTTCTAGCCCAGCGTTTCTCATGATGTACTCTGCATATAAGTTAAATAAGCAGAGTGACAATATCCACCTTTAGCATATATTTTTACTTCAAAGAATATTTATATAAGTTGCTTATTGCAGATAATTGAAGGAATAGTTTGGAAATTACATCTAACTTCTGAAACTGGGCAACAATTTTTCCAGGAAAGGACTCAAGAGATTAAAAGGAAAAATTCCTTAATTTAAGATACATTAGAATTCTGAAGAACTTTCTTTTTTTTTATATTTGTCCCAAGAAAGCATCCTATTACAATAGATTGAACCATAAAAAAAGCACACTGCAGGTCTGCAATGTCTTAATCATTTAATATCATTTTTTAAAATTTAATAGAAAAGGACTCAAGAGATTAAAAGGAAAAATTCCTTAATTTAAGATACATTAGAATTCTGAAGAACTTTCTTTTTTTTTATATTTGTCCCAAGAAATCATCCTATTACAATAGATTGAACCATAAAAAAAGCACACTGCAGGTCTGCAATGTCTTAATCATTTAATATCATTTTTTAAAATTTAATAGCTCTCTTTAAAAATTGTTATTGAAATATAGTTGATTTACAATGTAGTTTTAGTTTCAGGTAAACAGCAAAGTGAATCAAACATATATATATATATATATGCACACATACATGAATCCATTCTTTTTTCTTTAAGACTCTTTTCCCATATAGGCCATTACAGAGTAGAGTTCCCTTTGCTACACAACAGGTTCTTATTAGTTATCTATATTATCTATAATAGTGCATATATAAATTCCAATTTCCCTTTGCTACACAGCAAGTTCTTATTAGTTATCTATTTTATCTATAGTAGTGTATATATGTCAGTCCCAGTCTCCCAATCTATCCCTCCCCTCGCCTTATCCCCTCATAACCATAGTTTGTTTTCTACATCTGTGATTTTACACCTGTTTTGTAAATAAGTTCATCTGTACCCTTTTTTTAGATTCCACATATAAGTGATGCCACATATTTGTCTTTCTTTGGCTTACCTTTAAGTAAGAGAGTTGAAGTAGAAAATTTGACAAAGCCATTGGTAAAGTATGCAGTCACTACAATTCATTTTCCTTTCATGTGTTTACTAATATCAGTAGATTATTTTTGTCTGTTTTTATCCGGTTTTCCTAGCCTTGTCTCAGAGGAAGCAGCATATGTAACCACAGTGAGAAGTATTCCATTTAAGACTAATCTTTAAATGCAGCAGAGAGTGATGTGTTCCCCCGAAAGTGATAGAGAAAAAGATTTCACTTCATGTCTGTTTCGTACTTATCCTGTTGCCAGTAAATATCCATGTTACCACTGGTTTTCTGAATGTAAGCAGCAACTGAGTTTGTTCTATTTATTCACTCCTTGCAGTTATAAAACAAACATTTTAAATCCATGAGACAATGTACTATTGTTTTCATTACTAAATCTGGAAACTATACATAATATTACTAGTAGTTTTAATATTTATATCATTATAATCTTAATGTGTTATTTAAAATACAGCAGGAACACAAACTTTCTCTAAAAGAATATCTAACAGTATAATATCTATTATACTTGTTTCCAAAAAATGTTGCTTTACTCAAAATTATTACTCTGTGTAAGATCAGGAACATATAAGACTCTGCTTCTAGATTGACAAAATAAATCCATATGTCCATTGCATATCAATTCATTCATTTGTGTTTTTCTTGACTCACCCAAAGAAGGATAATCAACATTTTGAGATTTCACATGGAGATGCTACCCCATCTTTGTCATCTTTAACCAACAAATGTGCTTGTAAGATTATTTGAATACTTTTATCACATCAACTCTGCATTATTAGAAAAACATTTTTTCAAGTGCTGACACCAGTCTTAAAAACAAAGTTTTATCATATTAATACACTTAATATGGGAATCGTTAAGAATATCTAAGCAGTGAATTTTTTAACCCCACTTTGATTCTCACTGGATTTAAACACATCTACTGGGAGATAGTGAAGGACAGGCATGCTGCAGTTCATGGGATTGCAAAGAGTCAGACACGATTTAGTGGCTGAACAACAATGACATCTGAATATCCTTTTAATGAGAGGAACACCAAACCTAGTGGCAAATATGACACAGAGATTAAACATATATATACTTATAAGGTGAAGTGTAATGTGGGAATTCATATGGCATTTTACTCTTCCAGAAATTTGAATTTCCCCTTAGCACTACAATCCAATGTTTGATTTTTGCTTTAACATTTCAATGATTATATAAAAGAAGAGATATGATTGATGAGATATTTTTCCTTGGTTGTGTTTGTAGTATTTAAGAAACTGTTTTGACTCACATCCAGTTTTGCTACTTTTCTCAGATATTAAAGACAACTACTTATGGTACCTGTCAACTTTAATGCGAATCTAGAACTTGCCTGCCAATGCAGGAGACGTGAGACAGGGGTTCAGTCCCTGAATTGGGAAAGTCCCATGGAGAAGGGCACAGCAACCCACTCTGGTATTCTTGCTGATAGAATCCCATGAACTCAGGAACCTGGTGGGCTACAGTCCTTAAGATCACAAAGAGTCAAATATGACTGAACTGACTTGGCACCCACACAAGAATTTTACACATGTCTTAATTTAGAATATTAGAACTCTAGGTGAGTTCATAATAAAGCTTTATTCATCAAAGGTCCTTTTCATTATTCCTTTCTCCA
Organism: Oreotragus oreotragus; assembly: GCA_006410675.1. Classification (NCBI taxonomy): domain Eukaryota; kingdom Metazoa; phylum Chordata; class Mammalia; order Artiodactyla; family Bovidae; genus Oreotragus; species Oreotragus oreotragus. Next base: position 342,847 of record SJYX01017828.1, read on the forward strand.
ATAGAACTATCTAATACGTTATTAAGTAGTTATATCTTACAATTTTTATTAACCAAATACATCTATGCATTGATAAACATAAATATTCTAATGCTACTTTATTCAATTGATTCAATTCTATCCAAGCAACAATACTTGAAATTTTAGACTGTGAAGTCTTAACACTTGCTAAACATTTAAATTACATAAGTTTAACTTCAATATTTATTAAATGTAGAAAAGAATACAGACATATTTTTTCCTTTGAGAACCCTGTGAAGAATTTCACTTACTTTGTCAGTTCACTCAATAACAATTTAGCATTAGGCAATGTGTTTTCTGAGAGCAACATTGAAGCTAAAGTGACTGATGTCTTGCCCTCATTTTGAGCAAAGTCTAGTGGACCTTATTTCAGGGATATAATCCCCATGTTACATAAATAAACAATGAGCTCTTTGCTTACTTTTATAACACCCTTTAAAATGATACACCAGTGGAACATTTGAACATATGCTTTAAATTTAACTCAAGGTTTCTTTTGAAGCCCATTTTAAATTGTATGATTGTTTAGAGAAAAATAAAAGTGGTAGAATTTTTGTACGATAGGTATTGTGGTCATGGTATTGTAGGTGCAAATCAGTTGAGGAAAAAAATGAATAGATAGCATTCAGAAGTTTTAAATATAAATAAGTATTTAAATATATATATCTCCATCCATTTATAGGGATTCCCTGGTGGCTCAGAGGTTAAAGTGTCTGCTTCCAATGTGGGAGACCTGGGTTTGATCCCTGGGTTGGGAAGATCCCTGGAGAAGAAAATGGTAACTCACTCCAGTATTCTTGCCTGGAGAATCCCATGGACAGAGAAGCCTGGTAGCCTACAGTCCACAGGGTCGCAAAGAGTCAGACACAACTGAGCGATTTCACTTTCACTTTTCATCCATTTATATGGATTTTCCACAACTGCTAGTGTTTGCATGACCAATAAATAAATCATGTATTATTTGCTTATTTTACCAATTGATAGCCTATACCGTGCAAACCAAGCCAGATATGGATAAATATGTATTTTTTAAATAATTTGAAAAATTCGTCAACATTGTTTTGAAGTTTCAGAAGTTAATTGAACATTACCATTAAAAATTGATTAGTGATCCTCAGTTCAGTTCAGTTCAGTCACTCAGTCGTGTCCGACTCTTTGTGACCCCATGAATCGCAGCACACCAGGTCTCCCTGTCCATCACCAATTCTCGGAGTTCACTCAAACTCAAGTCCATCGAGTCAGTGATGCCATTCAGCCATCTCACCCCCTGTTGTCCCCTTTTCCTCCTGCTCTCAATCCTTTCCAGCATCAGTCTTTTCCAATAAGTCAACTCTTCGCAAGAGGTGGCCAAAGTACTGGAGTTTTAGTTTTAGCATCATTCCTTCTAAAGAACACCCAGGGGTAATCTCCTTTAGAATGGATTGGTTGGATTTCCTTGCAGTCAAGGGGACTCTCAAGAGTCTTCTCCAACGCCACATTTCAAAAGCATCAATTCTTCGGCACTCAGCTTTCTTCACAGTCCAGCTCTCACATCCATACAAGACCACTGGGAAAACCATAGCCTTGACTAGATGGACCTTTGTTGGCAAAGTAACATCTCTGCTTTTGAATACGCTATCTAGGTTGGTCATAACCTTCCTTCCAAGGAGTAAGCATCTTTTAATTTCATGGCTGCAGTCACCATCTGCTGTGATTTTTGGAGCCCAAAAGAATAAAGTCTGACACTGTTTCCACTGTTTCCCCATCTATTTCCTATGAAGTGATGGGACCAGATGCCATGATCTTAGTTTTCTGAATGTTGAACTTTAAACCAAACTTTTTACTCTCCTCTTTCACTTTCATCAAGAGGCTTTTTAGTTCCTCTTCACTTTCTGCCATAAGTGTGGTGTCATCTGCATATCTGAGGTTATTGATATTTCTCCTNAGTCTTTTCCAATAAGTCAACTCTTCGCAAGAGGTGGCCAAAGTACTGGAGTTTTAGTTTTAGCATCATTCCTTCTAAAGAACACCCAGGGGTAATCTCCTTTAGAATGGATTGGTTGGATTTCCTTGCAGTCAAGGGGACTCTCAAGAGTCTTCTCCAACGCCACATTTCAAAAGCATCAATTCTTCGGCACTCAGCTTTCTTCACAGTCCAGCTCTCACATCCATACAAGACCACTGGGAAAACCATAGCCTTGACTAGATGGACCTTTGTTGGCAAAGTAACATCTCTGCTTTTGAATACGCTATCTAGGTTGGTCATAACCTTCCTTCCAAGGAGTAAGCATCTTTTAATTTCATGGCTGCAGTCACCATCTGCTGTGATTTTTGGAGCCCAAAAGAATAAAGTCTGACACTGTTTCCACTGTTTCCCCATCTATTTCCTATGAAGTGATGGGACCAGATGCCATGATCTTAGTTTTCTGAATGTTGAACTTTAAACCAAACTTTTTACTCTCCTCTTTCACTTTCATCAAGAGGCTTTTTAGTTCCTCTTCACTTTCTGCCATAAGTGTGGTGTCATCTGCATATCTGAGGTTATTGATATTTCTCCTGGCAATCTTGATTCCAGCTTGTGCTTCTTCCAGCCCAGTGTTTGTCATGATGTACTCTGCGTATAAATTAAATAAGCAGGGTGACAGTATACAGCCTTAACGTATTCCTTTTCCTATTTGGAACCAGTCTGTTGTGCCATGCCCAGTCCTAACTGTTGCTTTTTGACCTGCATATAGGTTTCTCAAGAGACAGGTCAGGTGGTCTGGTATTCCCGTCTCTTTCAGAATTTTCCACAGTTTATTGTAATCCACACAGTCAAAGGCTATTTTTCCTTGAAAAATATTTATTTCGTTCTGTATGGTACATTAAAACTGTAATGAATGCTGCTGTTTTCTGTTTTCTTAACTGCCTAATTTTATCTTGTTAAAGTAATCATTGCAACATCAATGGCTAGAATTTAATAGTTTCTAAAGAAAATTAGTTATAAACTTAACTTTATATTAAATCCAAAAAAGTAAATAATAATGTGAGAGTGATCTTCATTCTTTCTTGGCAGTATTTAATTAACAGGAGACCATCTTCTTCCATGAACCCACTGTAGTCTTTTGAAACTGAATTCCTATCACAAATACTTTGTAAGATTTTCAGAATTATGGGGGAAAGAAAGAACATAAAATAAATCTTGATGAATAACTTTGATAGTTGCTGCTGCTAAGTCACTTCAGTCGTGTCCGACTCTGTGTGACCCCATAGACGGCATCCCACCAGGCTCCCCCATCCCTGGGATTCTCCAGGCAAGAATACTGGAGTGGGTTGCCATTTCCTTCTCCAATGCATGAAAGAGAAAATGAAAGTGAAGTCGCTCAGTCTGCCCGACTGTTAGCGACCCCATGGACTGCAGCCCACCAGGCTACTCCGTCCATTGGATTTTCCAGGCAAGAGTACTGGGGTGGGGTGCCATTGCCTTCCCCAACTTTGATAGCAGGCAACAAGAAACTCTGATTCACAAGGGGTAGAATGATATGGCATTGTTTGGAGTATTTAATTATATATGTCACTTTTAAAAATTAAAATAATTATTTTAGTGATTATTTTCTTTTAAACTGCTTCTATAACTTTTTTTTATGGTTTAGATATTATCTTTTTCAAATTTCTTTTTTTATTTTTATTTTTACTTTATTTTACTTTACAGTACTGTATTGGTTTTGGCATACATTGACATGAATACGTCATGGGTGTACATAACATCCCAAACATGAACCCCCCCTCCCACCTCCCATCATCCCTCCGTATCATCCCCATACACCAGCCCCAAACATCCTATTTCTTTTAAACTGCTTCTATAACTTTTTTTTATGGTTTAGATATTATCTTTTTCAAATTTCTTTTTTTATTTTTATTTTTACTTTATTTTACTTTACAGTACTGTATTGGTTTTGGCATACATTGACATGAATACGTCATGGGTGTACATAACATTTTTACAAAGCACTAACACCTAATTTTGACTGATGACCAAATGCTCTGATTATGATTAAGCATATTTTAAGAGAACATGAGGTCAGTAGAGGTGTTTTGATTTCAGTTCAGTTGAAAAAGTATACTTATTTTATTGGCTATAAATCATTCACAACCACACTTCTAGATAATTCTTTGGAATTTTTTGCTTTATGCTTCTTAGTGTCAAGGTGCTCATGCTCAGTTGGTCAATACTGTCCAACTCTTTGCAGTCCCATGAGCTATAGCCCACTGGGCACCTCTGTCCATGGAGTTTTCCAGGAAAGAATACTGGAGTGTATAGCCATTTCCTGCTCCAGGGGATCTTCTTAACTCAGGAATTGGACTCATGTCTCTTACGTCTCTCACATCTCCTGCATTGGCAGGCAGCTTCTTTACCACTGTGCCGCCTCAGAAGCTTCTTTTGTCAGAATCACTCCCTAATGAATATTCTGATAAACTAGATGCTGTTCCAGAGTACTGAGTCACTCAGGAAATGACATGAATCTCCTCAGTAAGTTGAATGAGTTCAGAAATCATGAAAAACTTTTGAAATATAGTCACAAGCATTTTTGAAAGTCTGTGGATCTCTATTTCATTGATTGAGACTGAGTAATGTAAAGAAAAGGGTAATCCATTATTTTAGTTCTAGTTATTTGGCCACAAGAATATCTCTTCTTACTTGTTATTTATTAATTGACATTTTTATCATGGTTGGTTCACAGTTGGCCAAATATATTGAGAATATTTCTTCTTATTGAGACAATGACCTCATTGGTAGTTTACAGCTATCAAACACCTTGATAGAGTAGTATACAGTGCTGTTTTGTATTTTTTAAAATTTGAAAATTATACTAATTCATAACACATGCTATATAGCTTCATGCCTGATTCTGTACACTCTTACACATACCCCAATGTATGTGAAGAATACTATATTCAAATAGAGTTTTTTGTTGTGTTCTTTTAGAAATATCATTTGAATATCTCCTGAAATTTTTGTATACTTCAGGATGAAAATCTGTTTTCTAAAATTATACTAACCCACATATGCTCTTAAGTATGTATCATCTTGCCATGAATTGGAACATTTGTAAGTGATCATTTAAAACTCAATGAAAGAAATGATAAAGATTGTAAAGATATAAACAGGAGCAAGTTTTCAAACAAAAACTAGATGAAAAATAAGTTAGTAAATTTAAATAGTTTCAATTCTGAGAAAAATATCTAAGTATAAAACACAGCATGATGAATCTCTGTAGAGAAAACCACCTCCTCTGTAGCGTGGGTACTTTGCTGAGTGACACTTCAATGTAAGAGGGGAAAGCTCCTATTTATGTTTAACTTTGTTTAAAAAACAGCAAAGCTCTGTGCCTAATATAGAAATGCTCTGAAAAGATCTAGTTCAATTTCATGAAAAAAAAAAAAAGAACAAAAAACTTTAAAAAAATACATCAATGAATAACATGTCCTAGTTGCACTTGTAAGAGGAACAAATGAATGAAAAGATTTTTTTTTTTGTCGTTTTGTAATATAAGAGAAAGCCAATATGGGACCTTAGATATTGACTGCTATGTAGTACATATTTTTAAAATTAAGGTCACTTAAATTCATGTTACTGATCCTTGCCTTTCTCCATGCTGTTTATTTTTAGACCCTTGCAATTCAGGAATGACATGGAAAAAGTACTGTATCAATGCTACTAATTCTGACTTTCTTTGATCCTATTGCTTACAATCTGTGAAATTAGTCACAGAATTCCAGGATTGTTTTTACTCAATCTAACTCATAATTAAAACTTTTGAAGCACTCCAGTTTCATTACTTCAGGATTATTCTTTCCATCATTTGCTTTCATTTCAGCCATTGCTCTCTTTCATTATACTCTCTCCATCATGCTCAGTTTTAGTGTTTTCATTGATTTCATTTTTTCTGCCTTCAGACATGGAGAGATCTCTTAACATGAATGAACTGCCATGTATAAATCTCCCTCTTCTAAGCATCAAACACATCTCTCCTTGTTTTAGAGCCAAAGTTTTCCAGTTAGATGCTTCCATTATCTTATTCTTGCAAATCTTATATTAATCCAACACCCAAAATGTGATAGCTTTTCTCAAGTTTACATGGAAATCCCTTTAAATTTTATTTTGTATTAGTCAGCTTAGGCCACCAAAACAAAAAACAAACAAACAAGCAAAACACAGACCAGGTGACTTAAACAGAAGAAATTTATTTTCTTACAATTCTGGAGGCTTGGAAGTCCAAGACCAGAGTACTAGCACAGTGTGGTTCTGATGAAGACTTTCTCCCTGCCTTGCTGATGGCTCTCTTCTTATTTTGTCCTCACATGGCAGGAGGAGAGAGACAGAAAGCTCTCTGGCATTTCTTTCTGTAAGATACTAATCCCACTATGAAGCCTCAACCTCATGATTCACTGGAACCTAATTATTTACTAAAGACCTCGTCTCCAAATACCATCATACTAGCTTCAGCTTCAGTATAAATTGTTTTTGGTAGGGGGACACATTTCAGTCTATAGCAACTTTACTGAAGCATTTAACATTCACTGATTGATATCTCTTAAGTAGAGGATCTGTGTTTAACTTGATGACACCTCACCAATGCATCTTCATTTGTTTTCTCTATCAAAATGTTCAGTAGGGTCATAGGTTCATAACAGGCATCCCATTTGCAGATTATGGGAAATTTGGAGGTATAGTACGCTGTTAGAAGGCTATCTTGTAAGTTGGACAAAAGTAACGGTAAAAATAGAGTTCAGTGCAGCTAACAGCTAGAGTATGGTTAGAGGATTATGAGGCTTATCAGCACATGTCAGAAAGATGTTGGGATTTTAGTTGCAGGAAGTCTGAATATTAGTCAATAGTGTGATGCGACTGCCAAAGTGCAAATGCAATTTTAAGCTACTTTAGTCAGCACACAGCTTCCAAAATAAGGGAGATAAAAACTTCACTCTATTCTGTATCAAACTACAAAGCACTGTTACATTACATTTTGGGTGTCACATATTCAATAATACATATTAGGGTGAATCAAAATCATGCCATATGAGTATCCTCTCTGGAAATACAACCGTTTCAGTCTAAATAGACACCAACTCTAGAGCCAAAGCTTCAGATTCCTCAAAACGTGGAATATAATGCTACCCCAGCTAAAAATAATCCTCATTCTCCTGGAAAAACAGTGACTTATCTAAATATATAATCATCTAGGGATATAAGAAATAGTCAAATTTGTATTTGTCAAATTTAAATAACAGCTATCACTTTTTCAATATCACATTGCATCAAAAATATTTCAAACTTAATTTAAGCCATATCACTGTCAGTGTCTCAGTCATCACTGATGCTATTTGCATGCCATCTAACAAGTCATTACCATTTTCAAGTTATTCGAAATATTTTCTTTTTTGAAGTTCAAGTTTTCACTAGAAATTTTTCTTTCAGGCCACGATAAACCATATATTAATTCCTTTCTTTAGTTAGCAAATGTATTTTACCCTGGCAATCAGGCACTGTTGTAGGTAAGAGGGATGATTCAATGAGCAGAGTAACAAAATCTAGTCCTTGCACTCCTATATTTGCATAACAAGAGAACAATTAGTTTCTCATTCATTGCTTAAGTGTATATTTTTCATTGCCACAACACATACATTTCTCCATTGAATTTTTGAAGTGGTCTTTAAAATATGTCATTACAAAGTTATAGAATATTTGCAAATTTTACTTCATCCCTGAACTCATTATTAAACTGTGTTAAAGTAGTTTGCTGTTCCTTTTAATGGTTGACCTCTGTAGGCATCCAAAACAGAAATTGATTCATGCTCTCAAAGACTGATGTATCTTCTTCAAACAAGACTTTTAACATTAAAGAATCCTAAAGAGGCCCAGCACAGTCTGACTCCTTTGTTCTAAGAGGCAGTCTTGTAGGGGGGGTGGGGTGGATTACCTCATGTTCAAACAAGCATGGTACTTAATGAAGCTTAAAACGGGGGCATTTGATACTCAGAGGTGCAAATATCCATTTAAAAATTAAATAAGTCCTAAAAATGTAATGTACAGCATGGCTACTGTAGTTAATAATACTATACTGTGTATTTGAAAGTTACTAGGAAAATAGATCAGAAGAAAAAAGATTGTAACTTTATGTCGTGATAATTACAATATATACATACATTGAGGCATTATGTTGTATGCCTGAAACTTTGTTATATGTCGATTACACATCAATTAAAAGAAAGGGCTGTGGCAAGATGAAATTTTTGCTGCTCCAAAGAGCCAGTGTTTCAGATGCAACTGTGTATGTTTATCTGAAAAATATTCTATTAACTATTCCCATTTATTTAAATGATAGAGATAACTCATTAAGTTTGCTATCTCTGTATATGGTACAAATTAACCTTTAATTCCCTCTGAATTCTAATTTATTACATAATTTTTAACTTGGGAAGGAACTTGGACATGATTAGATCATTGACAGTCAATGCCATGATCAAGAAAGAATAGAAGGCAGTCTGAATTATGATTTAAGATGCTTGATCTGAGGGACCGGGAGTTTGAGAAGGGGGTTCCTAATCTAACTGTCTTTGGTCTATGAGATAGGGCACTGTATGAGATTATACTTTTTGTGCTGAGCATGGGAATGGGCCGTCAGCTGAGATCTGCAGTAATCTACTCAGAAGTTTCAACAAAAAGACACTAGAGAAGAGCCCAGGTTCCCTTTGCTAATACACATCACCACCTGTGATGTGTCACAATGGTCATTCAAACTAATGTTGCTCTTGTAACAACCCAGAAGCTGCTCTTTCCTTCTGCTTCAGTTATCTAATATTTTGGTCAAAAATTTATAGGAGGCAATGCAATGAGTGTAGAATAGTTGAGACATCAGTTTGAATCCATTTCTCTAATTACTAGTCAGGTGGTCTTGCACAAAGGACATAATCTTTCTAAACACTAATTTTATGAATAAAGTGGAGAAAGTAGTTTCTATCTTGCAGGGTTGTTGTAGTTGTAAGCTTATCAGTTCAGTTCAGTTCAGTTCAGTTGCTCAGTCGTGTCCAATTCTTTGCGAACCTATGGACTGCAGCATGCCAGGCCTCCGTGCCCATCACAGACTCCCTGAGTTTACTGAAACTCATGCTCACTGAGTTGGTGATGCCATCCAACCATGTCATCCTCTGTTGTCCCCTTCTCCTCCTGCCCTAAATCTTTCCCACCATCAGGGTCTTTTCAAATGTGTCAGCTGTTTGCATCAGGTGGCCAAAGTATTGGAGTTTCAGCTTCAACATCACTCCTTCCAATGAATATTCAAGACTGATTTTCTTTAGGATGGACTGGTTGGATCTCCTTGCAGTCCAAGATTATATATAAGATAATATATGTATATATATGNTGGTAGGACCAGTACAAAGTAATATTTTTGTTGCTGTCCAGTTGCTAAGTCATGTGTGATTCTTTGAGATCCCATGGACTGCAGCATGCCAGGCTTCTCTGTCCCTCATCATCTCCTAGAGCTTGCTCAAACTCATGTCCATTGAGTCAGTAATACTGAGTTGGCCAAAAAGTTCATTGGGTTTTTCTGTAGCATCTTAAAGCTTCTAATACCTGCAGATGATGAAGATATACACAGAGTTCTCTTGTTCTGCAGAGGATGGAGTAATTAATACCCTGGGTAGGCGTTTCCAGGAGAGACTATTGCAGGAGCCAAGGAAAGGGAGAAACGAGAAGTTGATAGTTAAAAGAGCAGTGTGTCCAATGTCTTTAACTATAGCTCAGTATGAGAGAGTTCCGGGATGATATAATAGGGGTGCTTCGCATATCTCCTGTTATGTGCGGGACTTTTACTTGTCTGAGCCTTTCTGGACTTTCTAGAGGAGTGAATGATGAGAAGTTGGAGCTCATACTCAGCTCTCAGACTAAGAAGATTTCAGAACTAAGAACAGGAACAGTTCTATGCTTTGACCTTTGAAACCANGAGGGATGATTCAATGAGCAGAGTAACAAAATCTAGTCCTTGCACTCCTATATTTGCATAACAAGAGAACAATTAGTTTCTCATTCATTGCTTAAGTGTATATTTTTCATTGCCACAACACATACATTTCTCCATTGAATTTTTGAAGTGGTCTTTAAAATATGTCATTACAAAGTTATAGAATATTTGCAAATTTTACTTCATCCCTGAACTCATTATTAAACTGTGTTAAAGTAGTTTGCTGTTCCTTTTAATGGTTGACCTCTGTAGGCATCCAAAACAGAAATTGATTCATGCTCTCAAAGACTGATGTATCTTCTTCAAACAGGACTTTTAACATTAAAGAATCCTAAAGAGGCCCAGCACAGTCTGACTCCTTTGTTCTAAGAGGCAGTCTTGTAGGGGGGTGGGGTGGATTACCTCATGTTCAAACAAGCATGGTACTTAATGAACCTTAAAACGGGGGCATTTGATACTCAAAGGTGCAAATATCCATTTAAAAATTAAATAAGTCCTAAAAATGTAATGTACAGCATGGCTACTGTAGTTAATAATACTATACTGTGTATTTGAAAGTTACTAGGAAAATAGATCAGAAGAAAAAAGATTGTAACTTTATGTCGTGATAATTACAATATATACATACATTGAGGCATTATGTTGTATGCCTGAAACTTTGTTATATGTCGATTACACATCAATTAAAAGAAAGGGCTGTGGCAAGATGAAATTTTTGCTGCTCCAAAGAGCCAGTGTTTCAGATGCAACTGTTTATGTTTATCTGAAAAATATTCTATTAACTATTCCCATTTATTTAAATGATAGAGATAACTCATTAAGTTTGCTATCTCTGTATATGGTACAAATTAACCTTTAATTCCCTCTGAATTCTAATTTATTACATAATTTTTAACTTGGGAAGGAACTTGGACATGATTAGATCATTGACAGTCAATGCCATGATCAAGAAAGAATAGAAGGCAGTCTGAATTATGATTTAAGATGCTTGATCTGAGGGACCGGGAGTTTGAGAAGGGGGTTCCTAATCTAACTGTCTTTGGTCTATGAGATAGGGCACTGTATGAGATTATACTTTTTGTGCTGAGCATGGGAATGGGCCGTCAGCTGAGATCTGCAGTAATCTACTCAGAAGTTTCAACAAAAAGACACTAGAGAAGAGCCCAGGTTCCCTTTGCTAATACACATCACCACCTGTGATGTGTCACAATGGTCATTCAAACTAATGTTGCTCTTGTAACAACCCAGAAGCTGCTCTTTCCTTCTGCTTCAGTTATCTAATATTTTGGTCAAAAATTTAAGAGGGTTGTAAGTGTCATAGTGTCATAAGACATGGCTTTGAAGTAGTCAAGACATTAAGAAAAGAAAAAAATTGTGATATTTCATGGTTGCAACATCTTCAGATGCTTGGCAAATTCTACTTTCAAACCCTATTCCTCTAGCCTGTTGATGCAGAGATTTCTTCACTTGAAAATGTGACCTGACTGAATTGTGCTATTATGAAGGATTATCACATGGACCTGAAATATCAGTTGGTTTCCTGAGAACTAAAGAAGCACTATGTTCCTGTTGGAACTAAAGGGGAAAGATGAAGATGACTATTATTGTTCAAGTATCTCTGCAGGAAATAGAGTGTGTTTTCCTTGATATTCCATGATGCAGTTCCCTTATTCTCTATTTAATGTAAACTCTCCCAGTAGAATTCTAAACCTAAGGATAAAATACGTATACTAGATACACTGGGTATGATTACTGTGAAGAAAACAATTTCAAACATACAGTGCCCATCGGAATTGTTGATGAGGGAGTAGAAATGGTAAAATGAGGAGTTGCAAGTATGTAATAATAATATCCCCCCAAATAATTAATGGGTACAGGGTAGAGGATTGACTTGTGATGAGAAAAATACAAACAGAAAGAAAAAGACAGAGACTCTGGTGCTGTTAGAAATAATGTGTGTAATATTTTTGCAACAATAATGTGTACTCTAGGATATTTGCTAAGAAATTTTGAGAGCAAGTTCATGAGTATGTGTGTACAAGATATAAAATAAATATTGCAGCAACCTTGTGGTTAAGAAATGTGATGGAATATTCAGTCACTGATAGCAAGTATTTTTTGAGCTTGTGCCATGTTCTAGTCATTGTAGGCACTGGGGACAAAGAGATGAATAAATTCTTGATTTGAGAGAGCACACAGTGAATAACTGCAATATTATGGCATATGGCTTCAATGTTAGCATTTTAAGGTATAATTTTAAAATATATGTATTCTCACATTTCAATTGTTATTGTTAACTAGCAAACTTTTGTAAGTTGTAGTGCTATGCATTCCAGTTTTAACATTTTTTCTTCTCAAAAATTATAAATCTGGTTTCCTGTTTTGGTGCTTCCTGCTTTCACACTATGGGGAGGGATGAGTAGCCAAGATATAAAGAAGGTTATAGCACAAAGTTAGTATCCCTTATAGCTATGAGCTTATGTTGTATATATTTCTTGGTTTAATTATTATTTATCCTGTAGGTAAACTATTAGACTCTAATAAGAATACTTTAATATTGGATAAGATGAATCAGAAAATTGACTATAAGAACAATAATAACCGCAAAAAAGAACAAACAGCACATTTCTAGAGTACCTCTGATATACTAGGATCTTTCCTCCACTTGGAATAGACCATTTACTTACACTAATTTTTTTTTTTAAACATGTCTGTGAGGCTGTCAAATAACATTGCAGTGAGAAATGTCAGCTTGAATAATTAGGACAGTGTTGTTGCAGATACAGGAAGTTGAATATCACTCAATAAATATGGAGAAGCAGGATTTGTATCAATTACCACCCAAGGGGCCTTCTGCAATCTATTGTGCTTTTGCTGGAGAAGCATTTGTACCCTAGAGTGTACTGTCAGCACCCTGCTATTTCATGAAGAAAACTGGCCTGTGCACAACCATGTGAGACGTTCATCTGTAGGAATGTGAGTTTAGAGGGGCTGCAAAATTCAGAGCTGACTCGCTTACCTTAGTACAGATGTTCACCTCTACTTAGGTTAAAGTCATCTCTAGCAACAGATGAAAGACATAATTACAACGCACCCCATATTTATTTTATAGGGAGAGGATTAACATACAAATTCACCTTCCCCTTTGAAATTTTCTTTTAAACAGATAGATCCCTGCAGGCACTTAGAAGATAGAAACTGTATCTCCAAATAAAAAGGGAATGAGGAAATTAAGGTTGTTATCAGAAAAGTGCAATCCCAAACTCCTCTCTAAGTAAATGCTGTTGAAAATTCAATGAGGAAAATCTAGATAGCATCATCAATTCTGTCTGTTTCTGTTGGGAGCCCTAGTTTGGTGTTTCCACATTGAGTCATTAAGGATACTGACTATTAGAAAGGCACAGCACAGGGAACTCATTTGGCTCAGACACACTCATCTTCGCCCTTGTCTTCGCTGTTCTCCCCTAGCATTTAACATGAACACCCAGGCTGCTTCTGTGGAAACAGGATCTTCGATGACATTTTCACTTGTGACTGTTGCTTCTTCTCATTTGAAGTTATAAGTCCAGTTATGTCAGCAGTCACTCTCCCTGATGTAGAAGAAAAACTCTCCTGTAGTTGAGTCTCCTCATCTTTCCAGGCACCTTTCAATGCAGGCTGCTTTGGGAGACCTGCAGTTGGATGTGTCCCAATATATCTTTACCTCATTTGTGATACCATTTGCCATAGCCATGAGCAAATGGTACATATTTCTAGTGCACTGAAAAGCAGAAAAGAAGCAGAGGGAGAGAGGAATAAATTAATACTCAAACCCCAATTCTTCATTACAGTCAAGCATTGATTAATAACCTATTGGACTCGAGGCTTTGCAGAGAAATTTAAGAGCTCATTGCACTATGTTCTATAGCTTTACTGATAACCAAGAAATGGGGCAGAATGGAAGACATTTCACCCAGAAAATATAGAGAAAAATAAATGATAAAATTCAATATTTTTCTTTCTTACAAGCCAAGGGTTAAGTATATCTGATAAAAATTCACATTCAACCAGCTGCCCTTAGTAATGAGAAAAAATAAATACACAATGGGAAAACCTGTCCAGTGCCATATGACAGATGGATGGATAGATAGCTTGGAGAAGCAGAGCTGTTTGTTGTTAAGTAGACAATTTTAAGCTCTTCAGATAGTTTTAATCATTTTAAAAAGTCCACATGATCACCTGTCTTGAATGTTTATTTTCCTTGTCAAGGTCCTGGCAGTGCTGAGTAGATATTTTCTAGTAAAGTATTTTCTGTGTATACATACCTATGGTCCCCTGTTTCATATTTTAAAATTATGCCACTTATGAAAATTAAACATTAAGAAGACAATCATCTTTAACCAAATATATATGACTTAAATCACCAAGACAAAACAATATTTTCCCAGAATAGAAACTGAAATTTTAATTTAAGTAATAGTATATCAGATAAAAATATTTCAGACAAATACCCTTTATTGTGAAGCTACTATGTCCTACAACCTTAGATATTCTATATAAATTATCTCACATTTTCAGAAGAATCCTACCTGGCAGAGCATAGCAATAATGATTAGACGAGTAAATTAACATTTCAAAGGTTGAACTTGTTTAGCCACTCAGCCCTGTCCTACTCTTTGGGACCCCCGTGGACTGTAGCTGTCCAGGCTCCTCAATCCATGGGATTTTCCAAGCAAGGTTACTGGAGTGGGTTGCCATTTCTTGCCCCAGGGGATCTTCCTGACCCAGGGATCCAGCCAGTGTGTCTGCATCTCCTACAGTGCAGGGGGATTCGTTAGCAGTGAACCGCTGGGGAAGCCCAAAGTTTGAATAAAGTCCTACATAACTCTCACAGTTATCAAGTTACAAAACTTGGATTTGAATCTTCTTTCAAATTTTATTCCACTGCTGTATGATGATACAGACACAGGAAAGATAACCATTGATTTCTGAGGGAATTCTGTGGGTTAAACTGCAGGATACCCAAATCTGAATTTTGTTAAATATAGTTGATTGTGTCATCATATATATCACCTAATTTAATATTTACAGGAATCCATTTGATTTATCAAAATTTAATTTATCAAGATTAGCTGATATTTTCATTTAAAAATAAATAGAATTGGTATAGAACTTAGACCTATTAAGATCCAAAGACAAGTCTTCTAACTACTGGATTTTTCTATTAAATATAAATTGTTAAAAGTTGCTTGAATAGTTCTTTGTGTTTTTCTTTCTTTCACATAAAACCTAGTTTATTCAGAACTCATGCCAGGCAAAATCGTGAAATGTAGAAGTTCCTATTTCAGGGTTTTCTCTCTCCTGCCAGTATCCCTTTCCCTTTATCTTATTTCTCCACTCATTTTTTCAAAGCTCTATTCTATTTCTTGTTTCATTCCACTAGTCCACTAAGATGATAGTTGATAAAAGATTAAGGCTCTGCATCTCCCAGGATATTTATATTTTAATGGGGGTCTCTTACTGATCAAAAAAGCCTTCAAGATGCAGAGGAATAAATTCTAAAGGCAACAGGCGGGAGAGATACGGGGAGAGATATTTTTAGATAGGAGCATCTGGCTTGCCCCTCTAATCACATCCCATAAGCTGCCTACTCCATTTATTTGTAAGACCTTGGCTTTGCTGTTTACAGTGAGAAGGTTTTCTGTAATTGCACATGCTTTTTCAAAGGTTTGAATCCTGCCTCAGAGATGGTGTGATATTGGTACCTCAGTGTTTATTTTCTCTCCTAGTTCCGCAGTTTTGATGACTGGAACAAATTCTAAAAGCCTGTTTAATGATGATGTAAGGCCTTGAACAAAATGAAAATCTGTTGTTTTAGCATATTTGGAAGAGAATAATTCAGCTGTCACAGGATGAAAGACTTGTCTGGAAATGCCATCTTTCCTTCAATGTGTTATGATGCACACCTAAAAGGGAAATACCATTTTGTACAAATGTTAGAGTCCTCTAAGATACAAAGAAAAGAATGTATAATAAAACACCCAGCAAGCTTTTGTCACCTCACCTGCAGAATTCTCTCTTTAAAGCATATTTAGTCAAGCTAGAACGCCTACTTGTTTTATCAATTGAAAGAACTGAAAAGATTAAGAAAAAGTTTTTTTTTTTTAAATTTTAAGCACTGATTTAACATATATACTAGGTTAAATTGGGTGCACTCACATGGTAATTTTATATGCAAAAATAGGCACCCTACTGGGTAGTTTCAAACCTAAAATGCTGAATAATTTTCAAAAAGACTTAGTAATTAAGTGTGATGATAATGCATTAAAAATGGAAGAAAAGGAGGATTTCAAACACATTCTTGAACTGAGAGAAGTTGGGGAAACAAGTTGAAAACCTTGGCCTTCATTTGGTCAGTTAATTAATATCCTGGTATTTAACTGAGTACAGTATTCTTTCTTGACCAAATGTTAACATTTGCCAGTCATTTTAATATTTGTTTAAAAATATTGGATATTTACCCATTTCCTGCTTTACATTATTCACTTTTCCAAAGATTCTGAGGATGATTTTGTATTATGGAGCTTGAAATTAAATATAAGCTGCTGCTGCTGCTGCTGCTGCTGCTGCTGCTGTTGCTAAGTCGCTTCAGTCATGTCCGACTCTGTGCGACCCCATAGATGGCAGCCCACCAGGCTCCCCTGTCCCTGGGATTCTCCAGGCAAGAACACTGGCGTGGGTTGCCATTTCCTTCTCCAATCCATGAAAGTGAAAATACAGTACTGTAAAGTAAAATAAAGTAAAAATAAAATTTTTTTTAAAAAAAAGTGAAAGTGAAGTCGCTCAGTTGTGTCTGACTCAGTGACCCATGGACCGCAGCCTACCAGGCTCCTCCATCCATGGGATTTTCCAGGCAAGAGTACTGGAGTGGGGTGCCATTGCCTTCTTCTGAAATATAAGCTATTTAGCACCATAATATATTTTTCTGCATCACTATACATACTCAAGAATGAAACAAAGAGGCATATAAACAAGGATTCTAAATATTAATACAAATTCTGCATTCCAACCTCTTTCCAAAAGCAAGCATGAATAATTTTGAGGAGTAAAAGGGCAAGATGTCATTATGATAACTCATGTAACAACTGATTTTCTTTTTCAGAAGTCCTTAACTGTTATTTAGATTTACTGGTCAAGCATTCATCAACAACAGTTCATTACATTTGTACTTTAGTTTAAAAGTGAACTGATAAACATGTTCTCCTCCAAAAAGTATTTCTCCAGAATCCCGTTTATGTCAGTGACATCACTGTTCTCTGATTCATACAACTTCAACTTGTAAATGTATGTTTGAAAGTCCTTTAGCCTCCAGAGTCCCACATTTGTTAACTGCTGTTGTTGTCAATTCTACTTCTGTAGTATCTCTCACACCTATTTTTCCCATTTAAAAAATTCCTTACAATATTTTACTTCCCTCTAGTTTAGAGGCCTTCCAGGTGGCTCAGTGGCAATGAATACACCAGCCAATGCAGGAGACACAGGAGACATGAGTTCTATCCCTGGATCGGGAAGATCCCTTGGAGAAGGAAATGGCAACCCACTCCAGTATTCTTGCCTGGGAAGAATACTAGAGTGGGTTTATATCGTTCTAGTAACTCCTGGACTTTTCTCTTCACCCAATGTTTCATGTTCAGTCCTCCAACTATTGAAGACAAATTTACCTTGCTAAAGAGTACCTTTAATTATATCAGCGTTCTTGTACAACAGAAACCAACACAACATTGTGAAACAATTTTCCCCAATTAAAAATTTGAAAAAAATTAATTGCGTCAATAGTTTGTTCTTTAAACTGTTTAAGGATTTATCTTCATATTTCCTATGACATTTATATTCTGCTTTGTACTGTACTAATCTGCATGCTTGTCATAACACTCATACTTGGGAATCCTTTTTGGAGGAGAACATGTTTATCTGTTCACTTTCAAACTCAATTTTATTTTTTTACAGTGAAGTTTATACTAGCAACTATTGCCTCTGACTTTTGGTTTCCTTATCTGTAAAATGGGTATTTTGATAGATAAGTAAGGTAATACTTTGTGAAAATACTTTAGAATAGGTTCTTACTTTACCTCTTATTATAAGATATCAGAGATTGATGTAAACAAAATGAAAATTCAGATAAGTTGTTTGACCTTGAATATTCTGGCCTTTGTACACTTCCCTGCTGCCATGCCAATCAGCTGACTGCCAAAGAGATGCTTCACAGCAAGGCAAGCTTCTAATCACGTACAGTTGAACTGTTGTTGCTGTTGTTGTTTAGTTGCTAAGTTGTGTCCGACTGTTTCACTATTTCAAAAACAAAATGAAAATTCAGATAAGTTGTTTGACCTTGAATATTCTGGCCTTTGTACACTTCCCTGCTGCCATGCCAATCAGCTGACTGCCAAAGAGATGCTTCACAGCAAGGCAAGCTTCTAATCACGTACAGTTGAACTGTTGTTGCTGTTGTTGTTTAGTTGCTAAGTTGTGTCCGACTGTTTCACTATTTCATGGGCTGTAGTCGGCTAGTCTCCTCTGTCCATGGGATTTCCCAGGCAAGAATACCAGAGTGAGTTGCCACTTCCTTCTCCAGGGCATTTTCCCAACCTAGGATCAAACCCTGTCTGCTGCATTGGCAGGAAGATTCTTTACCACTGAGCCACCAGGGAAGCTCACAGTTGAATTACATGCCCTAAAATCAACTTAGTCAATATTACTTGATTAACATTGCATGTCCTTATGCTAAAATGTGACCTCTTAACTAATTTTTCTTTAAAAATTAAGGAAGCTATTTGTAATAAGGATGAAAAATGCATGGCAAAAATATAGCACATTCGTTAAACATATATTTTGTATAAGGCATATGGTGGCTTCATTTTTCAGAAAAGTGCACATTTTTGGAGCTTTTCTTGGAAGATTCATATTAACTACATATTATCCCCTTAGAGCTACTAAAATTCCATTTCGAATTATTTCTAAAAAATAAAATTTGTGGTAAAGTCAGAAATAGAAGAGATGTTTTGCCATAAAATCCATAAAGACTATATAGTTTTGAGAAGGTCAGTGATTCCTTGATTGCCCAGCTTTCACTACATTTTATAATTTAGGGTTATATAAGGCCTTTTTATGTTTTCTTTTTGATCATTATTACTGTTAAATACCCAGTACCACAGTGTGCAGTCTTTTCACAGGTTTCCTGACTTTGCCAAATATTCTTAAGGCAGCAAATTAAAAGTATGCTGCTGCTGCTGTGTTGCTTTAGTCGTGTCCGACTGTGCGACCCCATAGACGGCAGCCCACCAGGCGACGCCGTCCCTGGGATTCTCCAGGCAGGAACACTGGAGTGGGTTGCCGTTTCCTTCTCCAATGCATGAAAGTGAAAGTGAAGCTGCTCAGTCGTGCCTACTCTTTGCGACCCCATGGACTGTCGCCCACCAGGCGCCCTCGTCCCTGGGATTCTCCAGGCAAGAACAATGGAGCGGGTTGCCATTTCCTTCTCCAATCCATGAAAGTGAAAAGTGAAAGTGAAGTCACTCAGTTGTGTCCGACTCTTAGTGATCCCATGGACTGCAGCCTCCCAGGCTCTTCCATCCATGGAATTTTCCAGGCAAGAGTACTGGAGTGGGGTGCCATTGCCTTCTATAATGATATAATATTCTTTATATTTTCATATATCTTCAATATGTGAATGCATTAAACTCATGATACCATATTATTGAATATATTCTGCACTGTAATATGTTGTCAATAAGTTGATGTATTATACATATTCACTCATGCTCCTAATTACTGATCTAATTATACAAATGCTTCAGGAGCATCTAATTTGTACTCAGATGCTCACCACTCTAATCATTTAATAATCTGTACTTAACATTTTATATCTTTATGGTAAGATGCGATCCCTAAATTTTCCATATGTTTTAAAATTAAGGAGGTAGTTGCATTGAAGGAAGATTTATAGAGGAATATAGAATACACATTGATATGTATTTGGTGTAAGAAATATAGTGGCTCAGTTGTTGAAAAATATTGTGGTTTTGAGCAGTTCTTGAATTATTTATAATAAGTACTATTTTAAACATGCTTAATAATTTTCATAGTGATTTAATAGTCTTTATTTTATTAGCTTCTCACAATTGCCCTAAGATGTAGACACAGAATCATTATTATCTAATCTGCCTGTGAGAAGAATGAATCACTGAGTTTTCAGAAGACAAACCCAGGGTCCTGCAGTTTCTGTTCAGGAAAATAAAGACTCGCGTCCAATTCATTAGTCTCTGAGATTCACATTTTTACATCATCTGAAGCAGATTTTCTGGCCCACATAGTGCCATTCAAATAAGGAGTCTCCTTTTCCTCCTTCCCCTATCCACACACAGTAATTGATTAAAGTCTCTACATATCATATATTGGTAGTTAGAAAAAAATATATATATATATATACACCAAGAGTCACTTTTCTTTTAATACAAAGCTTAGTGNGGCCCACATAGTGCCATTCAAATAAGGAGTCTCCTTTTCCTCCTTCCTCTATCCACACACAGTAATTGATTAAAGTCTCTACATATCATATATTGGTAGTTAGAAAAAAAAATATATATATATATACACCAAGAGTCACTTTTCTTTTAATACAAAGCTTAGTGATAGATATGGATAAGTACACAGGTCCTTTGAGTATAGAGATCTATATCAATCTCTAGGAGTCTCCAGAGATAGTTATGACGTGACAAGCCTATAGTCAATTTCAAAAAAGTTTTCAAAACCTTAGAGTAATGGTATTTGAATCTAATGGAGGTAATTTTCCTATAATCAAAATTTCTAAGTTAAGTAAACTGAAATTTTCATGGAATAAGAATTGTCACTAGGGAAATTACTGACAGTGATGGAGCAGAGAAATGTCAGTTCTTTATGCTTTCTACAATCCTTTATTATATATCCAGACAGTTTAGGTTAGAACACCCAAATAATCTTCATTAATTTTCTTCTATTGATCCATTTCAAATATACAACTGTGCCTTTGACCAATAGAGACCCTGCAATAAATCCCATGAGGGTGCAGTGGGGAATGGGGAATAGGTAAAGAATGGAGTTGACTAGAAAAGGAGCAAAAACATACCATTTTGCAGTACAAACCATTTGAAGTGTAAAGGTAACAATCTGACTTACGAGTTATTCAGTTTGCAAATTCATCTGAAGGAATATTGTCAGTACCAGTTCTAATATGAATCAGTACTAGTTTAGTATGTTGTTTAATGTGAAAGAGGTGTGCTTCTCAAATTAAGCTAACAGGTAGGAAAAATTCAGACCCCTTAGAGTTTTTTTTTTTTTTTCCTTCTGTGTGTAAATTTGATATAATAATGGAAACAATATATCAGTGTCAAGCAAGGAAGGCTATGAAATTACTAGCACTTCTCTGTTCAAAGTTTGCTCTCCAGCATAGTTAATCCATCACCTCAGAGGCCAGGTTCTCTAGGGTTCTCTATTTTGTTCCATTGGTCTATTATGCCAATCTCACAGGTTTTGGACATGACACTATGGACTATACATTCCATGGAATTCTCTAGGTCAGGTCAGAATACTGGAGTGGGTAGCCTCTCCCTTCTACAAGGGATCGTCCTAACCCGGGGATGGAACCCAGGTCTCCTGCATTGCAGGCAGATTCTTTACCAACTGAGCTTTCAGGGAAGTCCTTGAAAGTGGCTCAGTCGTATCCGACTTTGCGATCCCATGATCTATACAGTCCATGAAATTCTCCAGGCCAGAATACTGGAGTGGGTAGCCTTTTCCTTCTCCAGGGGATCTTTCCATACCTTTATAAACTCTTAAAATCGGATATTTTAGCCTTCAAACTTTGTTCTTTTTTTCTAAAATTGTTTTTCCTATTCTATATCCTTTGCTTTTTCATGTGAATTCTAGAATCGTCTTGTCAATTTCTTCAAAGAATGCTGAAGGAATTTGTTAAGGATTGCATTATATATACAGATCAATTTGAAAAAAAAATGACATATTTATAATATTGAGTCATTCAAACAATAAATATTGTATATTTCTCCATTTACTTGAGTGTTCTTTACTTTTCTTAGTAATGCTTTTTATTTTTCAATGTACAGTTTTTACATATATTTTGTCAGCTTTTTCCATAAATATTTTAAAATATTGTTTTAGATAATAATGGGTCTTCCCTGATGGCTCAGAGGTACAGAATCTGCCTTCAGTACAGGAGACCCAGGTTCGCTCCTTGGTCAGGAAGATCCCCTGGAAGAGTAAATGGCAACCCACTATAGTATTTCTGAATAGCAAATTCCATGGACAGAGGACCTGATGGGCTACAGTTCCTGGGGTCACAAAGTGCTGGACATGACTGAATGACTAACACTACTTTTCACCTAGATAACAATGCTTTTAAAAAATGTCATTGTCAGTTGCTAGTTACCAGTATGTGTGTGCAGGCATACTAAGTCATTTCAGTCATGTTCAACTCTTTGACATGTAGAACACCAGGCTCCTGTCCATGAGATTCTCTAGGCAGGAATACTGGAGTGGGTAGCCATTTTCTGCTTCAGGGGATCTTCCTGATACGGGGATAAAACCCATGAACCCATGTCTCATTGGCAGGTGGGTTCTGTACTAGTAGCACCACCTGGGAAGCACGGTTACCAGTATATAGAAATACAGCTGAACTTTGTGCATCTTGTATCATCTACTACCTTGTCAAACTCGCATGTTAATTCTAGTAGCTTTTTGGATTATTCTATTAAATTTTCTTCCTAGACAATTATGTCATTTATGAATATGTAGAGCATTAAGTCTTCAAACCTTCTTCAAACTGAATGCTTTAAATTGCTTTTTCTTGCCCTGTTGCCCTGGAAGGACTCTTACATTTTTCTTTCTTACATTTTTCTGAACTTAGAGGAAATATTTAGCCTTTCATCAATAAATATAATGTCAGTTTTATTTTTAATCAGTAATGCATGTTGGGCTTTATGTTTGTGTGTATGTGGGTGTGTTTATTTGGTTAAAATAATGAATTAAAATGATTGATTGCTGTACTTAACCTTAGGTGAAAAGTCAAGAACTCATTAATCTGATTGATTTTTGAATGTTTAACCAGCATCCTACTTGGATTTGTGGGACAGTTCAATTCAGTCCAGTCACTCAGTCGTGTCTGACTCTTTGAGACCCCATGAACCACAGCTCGCCAGGCCTCCCTGACCATCACCAACTCCCAGAGTCTACCCAAACCCACGTCCATTGAGTTGGTGATGCCATCCAACCATCTCATCCTCTGTTGTCCTCTTCTCCTCCTGCCCTCAATCTTTCCCAGCATCAGGGTCTTT
>SJYX01017828.1:372659-385943 GCA_006410675.1 Oreotragus oreotragus
AGATAGGAATACAGTGGAAACAGTGTCAAACTTTATTTTTCTGGGCTCCAAAATCACTGCAGATGGTAATTACAGCCAGGAAATTAAAAGACATTACTCTTTGGAAAGAAAGTTATGATCAACCTAGATAGGATATTGAAAAGCCGAGATATTACTTTGCCAACAACAGTCCATCTTGTCAAGGCTATGGTTTTTCCAGTGGTCATGTATAGATGTAAGGATTGGACTGTGAAGAAAGCTGAGCGCTGAAAAATTGATGCTTTTGAACTGTGGTGTTGGAGAAGACTCTTGAGAGTCCCTTGGACTGCAGGGAGATCCAACCAGTCCATCCTAAAGGAGATCAGTCCTTGGTGTTCATTGGAAGGACTGATGCTGAAGCTGAAACTCCAATAGTTTAGCCACCTCATGGAAAGAGTGAACTCATTGGAAAAGACCCTGATACTGGGAGGGATTGGGGGCAGGAGGAGAAGGGGATAACGGAGGTTGAAATGGCTGGATGGCATAACCGACTCAATGGACATGAGTTCGAGTGAACTCCGGGAGTTGGTGATGGACAGGGAGGCCTGGCATGCTATGATTCATGGGGTTGCAAAGAGTTGGACATGACTGAGTGACTGAACTGAACTGAGTGTCTCAGATGGTAAAGAATTTGCTTGAATAGCAGGAGATCATGTTCAATCCCTGGGTCAGGAAGATCCCTTGGAGAACAGAATGGATACACACTATAGTATTCTTGCCGGGAGAATTCCATGGACAGAGGAAACTCAAGCTACAGTCAATCCTGATCTTCCAGTTCATCCCAGCACATGTCCATTCTCTACCTCTGTGTTTCTACTCAGAGGTTTATCTGCATCAGAAATAGGTTTATCTGTATCATTTTTCTAGATTCCACATATATACATTAATATATGATATTTGTTTTTCTCTTTCTGACTTACTTCACTCTGTGTGACAAACTCTAAGCCCATCCATGTCTCTACAAATGATCTATTTCCCCCCTTTTTATGGCTGAATACTATTCCATTGTATGCACGTACAACATCTTCTTTACCATTCATCTGTTGACGGGGATTTTGGTTGTTTCTATGTCCTGTCTATTGTAAGCAGTGCTGCAATGAACACTGCAGTGCATCTGTCTTTCTGGATTATGGTTTTCTCAGGATACGTGCCCACTAGGGGGTTGCCGGGTCATATGGTAGTTATATTTTTAGTTTTTAAAGGAAACTCCATGCTGTTCTCCATAGTGACTGTATCAATTTACATTCCCACCAAGAGTGCAAGAGGGCTGGCTTTTCTCAACACTCTCTTCAGTACTTATGATTTGTAAATGTTTTGATGATGGCCATTCTGACAGGTGTGAGGTGATACTACATTGACCTGTATTTTTCCAACAATTAATGATGGGCATATTTTGATGTGCCCCTTGGCCATATATGTCTTATTTGGAGAAATGCCTATTCAGGTCTTCTGCCCATTTTTTGATTGAGTTTTATATATATGTATATATTATGATAACCTCTGTCTTTTTATTTAGAAGTAGAGATCATGTACATCTATTGAGATATTTTACTGTGTTAGGTTTAAATCTATCATCTTATGACTTATTATCTATTTTTACCATATGTTTATTTTCCCTTTTTCAGATTTATTATGGATTGAGTATTTTTTATGACTTTATTTTATGTCCATTGTTATATCGTTAATTATAACACTCTGTTTTGTTTTTTTCTTGATTGCTTTAGAATTTTTAGTATACATCTGTAAGTTACTATATTCTTTCTTCCAGTAATGGGGCTTCCCAGGAGGCACTAGAGGTAAAAGAACCCACCTGCCAATGAAGGAGACACAAGAGATGTAGGTTAGATACCTGGGTTGGCAAGATCCCTTGGAGGTGGTCATGGCAACCCACTCCAGTATACTTGCCTGGAGAACCAGGCAAGAACACTGGAGTGGGTTGCCATTTCCTTCTCCAATGCATGAAAGTGAAAAGTGATAGTGAAAGTGAAGTCGCTCAGTTGTATCCGACTCTTAGCGACCCCATGGACTGCCGCCTATCAGGCTGCTCCATCCATGGGATTTTCCAGGCAAGAGTACTGGAGTGGGGTGCCATTGCCTTATGCACCCCCTATACAGAGAGCTTCAATAATCTAAATCAGCATTTTTTATTCATGATTTGTAATGTCTGTGTGTTTCAGTTTCAAATTATTTAAATACAAAAGTGTAAATTAATCTCACTTTGAGATTTGGTATTAACTAGTAAAACATTGCAATTCAAACTCGTGTGTCTTTAAATCCAAAGACAGTGTTGTTTCTATTATTATATTATTGGTATATCTTTCTCACTTATTTAGTGACCAGATAATGAAAGAGTCAGGTATTAATTCAGGTCATCTACATTTATATATTGAGATTTCTTCTCCAAGCACATGTATTACTTTAGTTTACCACCTGTGATTTTCACTTGTCTATATATCTTCTAAATTTTAATTTTGTCATTGAACATGATTGCATAACTGTCTTGAAATTTTTCTCCAAGAAATCTGGTTAAATATGCTTTTTTTAAAAAAATGAAAACTCTTTTGAAAGAGTTTTTATTACCTACACACACCTAGTTTTTAGATCCACATATTTCATTGAAAACAGGAAAAAACAAAAACAAAACTGAAGTTCAGAAAAGTGCTATATATGTTACGTTGTCAAACTGGAAAATGGTTAACATTAGAATGATGGATCCCTGATGTTAAGCTATCATATACATATACTCTAAAATATATTCCAAATAAGATTGTGTTTGCAAACACCTCAAATAATTACTTGTATAAGATACTTAGGAGAAAACAGATATCATTTTAGATCCAAAGAAATGCCTATCCATTATTAACATTACAAAGTATAACTTTTCATGATCCTTAAAGGACTGTTATATAACATTTAAAGCATTGGGATTATTTTTAAAATCATAACATTTGTTTTCTTTTTCTTTATTTTTAGTTAAATCCTCTTACTTTTTCTACTTTTTATTTGTTAAGGTCTATATTATAATCAAAACAATATACCTCCAGGTGAATAACTATTATGCAATAATTATCCACAATATTTGGCTTCCATTATTTCATAGGAGTTAATCAGAACTATTCACCTTGACAAAATTTATTTCATTTTGTTTTGTACCATCTGTCGTGGTGTTTCTATTTGTACAATGCACAAGTTACTGCAGTATAGCTAGGGAAGCCATTTCCTTCTTCAGGGGATCTTTCCCACTCAGGGAGCAAACCCAAGTCTCCTGCATTGGCAGGTGGATTCTTTACCACTGAGCCATCTGGGAAGCCCAAGAGGAGCACAGAGACCACCAAGTTCAACTGTGGTCTAACTGTGCAAACCTTAACTGCTTGATCAGAAAAAAAAATGAAAAAATGATTGAATGAATTACCAACATGTAAAAATGCCACACACACATGAAAATAGGGCACAAATATTTTTTAAAAAGTTATCATCATAAACATATTCACTAAATCTCCTCAGCATACAGCTATTCATTTTGCTTTATCTGCTTTTTTGCTCTTATGCCTCATCAAGCTTTTCCATTTTTCCTAGATGATATAGATTGGTGAGGACAATTGTGTAACAGTGAATTTAGTGAAATAGCTGCAGTATCATATAGTAAAGTCATTCAGCTGAATCAATGCTGAGTTGAATTGTTGGACAACAATAGCAAGGCAGGTAATGAGCAGACAAGCTTTAGGTATTTTGAGTGTATCTGTTTGCCAACCATGATTTATATTTTTATAATTTCTGACATTTTAAAATTGATTAATTTGGTCAGAGTGATTGTATTTGAAGTGGCTAGATCTTCATGTTTTCTTAGTTCAGTGGAAACCCAGTGTTTCTTCTGCCCTAATATTTTTCTCTAGCTTGTATTTTTATAAAATTACTGGATGCTGCAAATAAAAACAAACGTTATGTTCTGAGCTGTTTAATTAGAGCTGATGCAAATTAATAGAAAATTTAAACTAATATTTACAGAATTAATTGCACTTCCCAGGATTCTAAGACTTGATTGATGACACTTTTCTGCCTTGTTTGCCTGATGTTCAAATTGTTAAAGATCTAAAACAGGAGAATTGAATATTTTGTCTTGACAGGGAAGTAACAACTGCAAATATCTCTTATCCTGGGTTGAGTAAAGTGCCTTTATAAATCTAATCTATGAACCAACTAGGGGATTCTTATTCCCAATTTAGATACTGAGGCCTAATAAATCTACTTTACTATTGTAGCAGTACCAAATCTTGAAAGTGTTTTTCTCAGTGGGCACCAAATTTGGCTGTATTATCTGGATTATGAGAGAAAACCACCTACAACATGATAATATATACTGTTGACAAGTCATCTTAATCTTTCCTGTTGAGTTATACAAAACAGTTACTACCTTATTCAGCTGAGAAACTGAGAAATTTATTTTCCTTAAATGGATTCTTTAATACTCTTTTTATTGACAACGCTGAAAATATACTGATGTCATAGATGAAAGGCACTTTATAGATCACAGATTATTAAGGAAAAAGTCTTTTATAGAACGAGAATGTTTGCTTTCTGAAAAAAGAAAGACTCAGATACAGCAAACAATCACACATACCTCAGGACATAAGGTGCAGGACAAAATATTGTGTTAGTTTACTAGGAAGTTGAGTTGTTTTGTAGTTCTCTGAGTGGTAAAATATAAAGATGCAATTTCTAAACATTTTGTTATATTATTTAAATAAGTGTCTTATACAGCTTAAAGAATAAGTTTCCTAGTAACTCTAAAGAATTATTTCAACTATTTCTAAGTTAATATATAATGCATAATGAAATATGTTTTAATATCAATGCAAAAACTATACTATTTCTAAGCAACTGGATATTTTCTAAATTTTGATACATTACTAGATATTCCAAAAATGGCTTTGTAGACATTTTCCCTCTCAGTTACATTATTGTAATTTGAGCATATTCTGAGTTTGCAATATGTAACTTAAAAATCTTATAAGTCTATTTTAAAAAAATAATGAGGCTATATACCACATCTGAGGCTAGATTTTTAAAAAAGGTAAATTTTTGTTTTAACTTTCCAGAGTGAATACGTGAATTCTTATGAGTGGAAGGGAAGAGGGCATTTAATTGAGATATGCATGCTTGTGTGCTAAGTCACTTCAGCATGTCTGACTCTTTGTGGACTGTAGCCTGCCAGGCTCCTTTGCCCATGGGATTCTCTAGGCAAGAATGCTGGAGTGGGTTGCCATGACCTCCTTCAAGGGATTTTCGCGACTCAGGGATCAAACTCACATTTCTAACAGCTCCTGCATTGGCAGGTGCACTCTTTACCATTAGCTCCACCTGGGAAGCCCTGAGATATACTATGCTAGAAATTATTTACTTAGAGAAGTAAGTTTTTAGTTTTGTTTTGTTGATGTGTTTTTGAAATATTCATTTGAGTTAACAGTTATAGTAGAACTATTTTAGAAATCACTGTGAAATCAAGGAAGAATGATGAATTTCCAAAGTTAATTTCTTTAAAATGACTTAGGAATGAAAGACAGTTAAAGGGTTGTTCTTAGCTAACTAATATTATATGGAGGAAGAAACCGAGACACAAAAACCTAAGTGAATTTCTTTTAATATTAAATATTTGGCAAGTGGCAGAGCCAAGAGTTTTACTTCTGCATCCTGTGAATCAAATGTGCTCTGGTACTCTTCTGAGAAACAGAGGTCATAAATTATTCTTTGAAGTCTCTAGAAGGGAGACTCTACAATTTTCTTGTTCTGATACCGAGGACTAATATTTGTTTCTAGTTGACTACTGACTCTCCTTCACTAGTCTCCCATATGCTTTATTTCTAGTTTCATTCAAACAGAAGGATACAGATACATACATCCATGAACATACACATATACACATGCACCCTAACACCTTCTCCAGGGGACCTTCCCGACCCAGGAATCGAACCCGAGTCTCCCACATTGCGGGCAGATGCTTTACCATGGGAGCCATCAGGGAAGCCCCTTACATTCTTAGTCACTGCAGATACAGATTCTCCCTGTTGCTCTATTGTTCTTGGCTACATATTCAGACATTTGTGAGAAGGGAGATGCTGGTGAACATATTCTGTTACTTCTGGAAAATCTTCATAAGAGTTGAAATTATTAAGAGCATTAAGTCAGAATATAATTGCTTAATGGAATCAATGACTCATGATATCAGGTGTTCAGGACTTTACAAGGGAAACTTCTCAATTCTAGAATATGTTAATACCACAGAGCAGAACACTCATGCCAGCTGTTTGGTGCCTCTTACTCTTGACATCGCTGGAAATACAATGCATTAGAAATCAAATGAGTCGCAGTATTCTGTTTGATTTCCTTGTGTGTGTCAGTGTGTGTGTGTGTACTTGTCCCCACCCTTCTAAAACATCATTAACTACAGAATAAAATTAAATAGATTACATTTTCCTTCTGCATCAAGCATATCCATTTATACTTTCCTCAAGCTACAGAAGCATCCCTCTGATTGACCACAGGAATTTATTTTTCCTGAAGACGCCTCTGCAATGTATTTATAAACTAAGTAGAATGAAATGCTAAGAGGCTGGATTCTTATTATTTCTTGTTCGTAACATTCTTTTGTTATGTAGACCCCATATATCCAAGAATATTTTTATATCTTCTCTTTTTTACTACAATGTGGTTAGCTCATCTTTGCATATTAAATAAATGAAGAAAAGACAAAGCAACATTTATAATTGGGATTGAACTCAGAGAGAAAATTTAAATATGTAACATTCTATTCATAACGAATGTAATTTTTTATAAAACTCTAAGCTGATTCTTTCTTTGAAATAAGAAAGGTGAGATGGGAGTTCAGTGAGCTGCAGTCAACATAACGGGGCTGGGAAATATTAGTTGATGTGGGCAGAAGAGATAGGTTTCCTTTGTGAAAATTTTAAAACCCTGAGCACATTCAGTGTGTGCTGCCACTTAATGCATTGTCCAAGTATTTCCTGCACATCCAATTTTTATGAGAACCTTAAAAGGTTTCTAGTAGACAGTTTAATCACATTTCCTCTTACCACTTGTACGTGTGCTTCTTATACGGAGGTCATTGTCATAAAAAGGAAACTTGTTTGGCTTCTCAATGTGCTTTTCATTTCTTTTCTTTGTTTTTTGGCTTGGGGAAAGATATGGAGGTCTAATAAATACATCAAAGCAGAAAACACTTCGAAGCAATAAGCCATTGCTTGACTTTGTCAAATATTAGCTGTCATTAATATGTGTAAAACATATATTTGCATGTCTATGGATTTGGCCCCACCTTCTTCCCTGCCCTCCAAAGGAACTAATGAGCATGGAATTAATAGATGAATGACAGCTAGACAATTGCCCATAATCCCTATGATATATGTGTAGTCAGATGAAGTAATCTTTTAAAAATGGCTTCACAAGATTTTCATGCTCATACTTCTTCAACAGTTTTTATACTATATAGTCTAAATTTGCAGATCAAAGGCTATGAGGAATGGGAACAGAGCCCTGAAACTTAAAACCAAGCAGTGTCCTCCCCTGGTTTCCTTCTCCATCTGTAAATATGCTTTCATTGAAGTTTTTGCTGCTGCTGTCACTGACAGGGTATACGAAAGTACTAGATCAAAATTACTCTTCTTGAGAGAGATTTTATAACAGGTACAAAGGAGGAAATAAATTTTGGTCATTTTGTGAAAACTACTCAAAATGATCTTTAAGGTCACAAA
The DNA here is from genome assembly GCA_006410675.1 of Oreotragus oreotragus. NCBI lineage: Eukaryota > Metazoa > Chordata > Mammalia > Artiodactyla > Bovidae > Oreotragus > Oreotragus oreotragus. The sequence continues at coordinate 380,444 of SJYX01017828.1, forward strand.
TGGTGTTACAAGACTGAATGACTGCATCCTTGGAATGAGAGCGGAATACTAAGTTATGTTACTTTTAGGTAAAATAAAAGTGCATAAGCCATTGGTTTGATATAGTGCTCTCTAAATCTGTGCAGAGCCGGAGCACAGCACAGGAACACAGTTCAACTAGAAAGACCGTATCTACAACTGATAAGGTGAATATTGGTTTCTTATTAATGTAGACCATCAGAAAGCAGAGACAAATTTCTCAGTTGAACCAGGTAACCACCAATTCATAGTGTGAGAATATAAGCCACACTTTGTCAAAAGATCAGATTGTACATCACTTAACATGATGGGGCACAATATAATTTTCAGTTTTCTTTTTATTTCACTAGCAGGAATTACAAAGATTTTTGCATGATACACAACGTGAAAGGGGCCTCACAGGTGGCACTAGTGGTAAAGAAGTGTGAGTGGAAGTGAAAGTCGCTGAGTTGTGTCTGACTCTTTGCGACCCCATGGACCATACAATCCACGGAATTCTCTAGGCCAGATTACTGGAGTGGGTAGCCTTTCCCTTCTACAGGGTATCTTCCCAGCCCAGGGATCGAACCCAAGTGTCCCATACTGCAGGTTGATTCTTTACCAGCTGAGCCACAAAGGAAGTCCAGTGGTAAAGAACCTAACTGCCAATGCAGGAGAGGTAAGAGTCATGGGTTGGATCCCTAGGTCCAGAAGATCCCCTTAGAGGAGGGCATGACAACACACTCCAGTATTTTTGTCTGGAGAATCCCTTGGACAGAAGACCCTGGAGGACTACAGTCCATTGGGTCATGAGGAGTCACTACAGTACATGGGGTTGCAAAGAGATAGTACTGAAGTGACTAAGCTGGTATGCATTTAATGTAAAAATGTGTTGCCCCATTATACCTCTATGTCTCAATATGTCCCTTATCGTGAAGACTAGATAATATAAAAATATACAATATACTAATGGACCCATTCTAACAAACTCAAATATGAGTTATGTAATTTAATTGTAAAAATAAGGCTGCCAGGGTAGCTCAGATGGTAAAGAATCTGCCTGCAATGTGGGAGACTTGGGTTCAATCCTTGGGTTGGGAAGATCACCTGAAGGAAGGCATGGCAACCCACTCCAGTATTCTTGCCTGGAGAATCCCTGTGGACAGAGGAGCCAGGAGGGCTATAGTCCATGAGGTGGCAGAGTCGGACATGATTGAGTGACTCAGCACAGCAAAGCATGTGACTACTGACATGAAAAAATGTTAATGTAGGATATGTAGTAAATATAGTTTGAAAAAATGATTTACTCTATGCAGTTTGGCCAAAATATTTTGTAACCAAAATTTGATCAAATGAGTTTTAAAGATTTTTATGTAACATATTTTAAGGTGAAAAAAAGCTATTCCTTGGTTTGAAAGTACTTTGCTTAAAGGTGAAATATAAAAAAACTATCAGAATTAAGTCCAATAACTTATGTATTCAATACAGAAATTATTCTCTGTACAAAAAAATACTTTTAAGCATGGAAGATGAAGTGAAGAGGTGTTGTTGGTTTTTTTTTTCCCCAGTTTATATAACTGCACTTTCTAGATGCCTCTAATGGTGAAGAGTCTGCCTGTCATTCCAGGAGATTCCAGAGACACAGGTCTGATGCCTGGAGGGCTACAGTCTATGGGATCACAGAGTGATACACGACTGAGCACACACATGACTGTGAAACTGTAAATCTATTTCAGTCTGATACGAAAAGATCGTGAGCTGTGTAAATACTGCTATTTCTTCCCTGAATATATGGCTTTAGATTTCTTTAGTATTCTGAGCTTCCATTTCCATATCATAAAAGTAGGAATAATAATATTCAGTTCAGTTCAGTTGCTCAGTCATGTCCAACTCTTTGTGACCCCCATGAATTGCAGCACGCCAGGCCTCCCTGTCCATCACCAACTCCCGGAGTTCACATTGAATATGCTATCTAGGTTGGTCATAACTTTTCTTCCAAGGAGTAAGCATCTTTTAATTTCATGGCAGTATTCAGTGTATTTTTTCAAAAATGATATTCTGTACAGAGGAGCTAGAGTGTCTGAACCTTGTCCTAGAAACATGTTATCAGTTACCACCATCTTCATCACCACCAAGATACCACCAACCTGTTGAAATAAAAGTCACCAAAGTCTCCTTTAAGATGGAGAAATTTCAGAGTACTTCGCCTCCAAGTTTTATATTTTAAAAATGAGATAATTGATACCCTGAGAGCTCTCCTGCCAAGGCAGCAAAGTAAATTGTAACAAACTGAGAAGCAGCCGAGGGTTCACTACTTCCAGGCTAAATGTTCTTTCCGTATGATTATAAGCAGAGGGAATAAATACTGTAATAATGCTTAACTTTCCTAACGTCTGGCTTCTCCTGCTTTTATGTGGTAGGGTGCAAATTAGGGGGCATGCGTGTGTGCTAAGTTACTTCAGTCATGTCCGACTTTTTGCAACCCCCTAAACTGTAGTCTACCAAGCTCTGCTGTTCCCGAGATTCTCCAGGCCAGAATCCTAGAGTGGATTGCCATGTCCTCCTCCAGGCGATTTTCCTGACCCAGGAATTGAAACTGTGTCCCTTTTGTCTCCTTCATTGGCAGGTGGGTTCTTTACCACTAGCACCACTTGTGAAGCCCACAGTTTAGGGTATATAGATTAAAAAAAAAAATTGATGATTATTTTGGCTACTTATTTTTATTTTTTTAATTTATTTATTTTTAATTGAAGGATAATTGCTTTACAGTATTGTTTTGGTTTATACCAAACATCAACATGGTTACTTATTTTTAGTTTCTTACTAATAAATGTTCATTCACTATTTATGTCACTGTTTTGTGCTGATCTATTTACCCTCAAAATATATATGTTGAAGCCCTAACCCTATTAGATCAGAAGATGACAATATTTGAGACAGAGTCTTTAAGGAGGTAATTAAGTTAGTGAGGGCACTAAGGTGAGCCTTAATCGATTCAACTCTTGTGAAATGTTGATTTCATCAGATGGAGACTTTATTTTTTCCTTGCAAGGGAGGACAGTGACACCCAGAAATGTTGCATTAGAAAGGCCATTCTAATTTTACTCAAAATTTCCTAGTCTAGACCTGTTACTCTACTGAAGTACCTTGTGTGATCTTTTAGGAAGCTCTTTACATTATGTTTTACTGATTCTTTGTGTCTGTCACTCTTTAAAAATTGTTAGCTCATGTAAAATAAAAACCTTATCCCTAAGCACTTAGCACAACAAACTGTAGCATGTGGCATGTGTACGTACTTGATAAATGCTCATAAATATACTGAAACTTCTTTGTAATGCTGTCTGAGTACCTATGCTATGTAACCGACTGCTTTGGTGGTGAAACAGTCGTATAACATGATCTTTTAAGCACCTCAATAATTAAATTTGCTTTGATGGTCTCCAGGAAAGACTAATTCATAGATCCCCTGGAGAAGGATATGGCAATCCACTCCAGCACTCTTGCCTGGAAAATCCCATGGATGGAGGAGCCTGATACGCTACAGTTCATGGGGTCACAAAGAGTTGGACACGACTGAGCGACTTCACTATAGTGAAATTCCACAATGGTAATTCTGGTTCTTGGTTGTAGANTGGAGAAGGATATGGCAATCCACTCCAGCACTCTTGCCTGGAAAATCCCATGGATGGAGGAGCCTGATACGCTACAGTTCATGGGGTCACAAAGAGTTGGACACGACTGAGCGACTTCACTATAGTGAAATTCCACAATGGTAATTCTGGTTCTTGGTTGTAGAGATCATCCTTAGTACCTAAAGCTAATTAACACAGTAATACAAATCGTAATCCATGCAATTTACAAGTGGAAAACCCAATTAGAGTGATGTGATATTAATTAGACAAAAATAAGAAGTTTGGATTGACAGCCTGGTGATTGTATGAGTAATGAATATGGGGGAGAAGCAAGGTGGGAAGTGAAGGGATTCCTGTCCACATAATTACTCAAGACACTCTGAGGGTTATTTTTATGATGCTTGATATGACATAGAAAGAGTGATTATTATTATTATTATTTTCATAAATACTATACAGATGTTGAGGAAGGGAAGTAGAGATTGTGTCCAGGGAAAATCAGTTGAGGAGCAGCGCTGCCCCACTATTCTGACAAGGTGGAGACATGTGTGATGCTGAAGCTATATGAAGGGACTGGCTTCCTAGGGGAAGTTCATTAGGTCAATTAATGACATTTATGTGTGAAAATCAGCTTTGATAAGCAAAATGATATTTGGTAACATAATGTAATGCAGGATTTATCATTGCTGTTTTATTCAGATGATTATGTGTAGATAGTAAGTGAAGCCCTGCATGGAATAAATGGTGATTAAATTACCATATCTAGAAACAAAGATTTATTTTGAGAGTTATCATAGAAAATTGTTAGGAATAATATTTTAATGCAATTGTCTATTTTATTAAAAATATTCTAATATATTTATGTTGCAAATAATTTGATAAAGAAAATATTTAAAATTTTTTTAATATTAAAAATATAAAAGCAGTCAGTTTGCTTTTAATGAAAGAGGCATTGACTACGTAATAAGAATAAGGAAATAACATAAAAAATCGACTTAACAAAGTTAACTAGAGTCAACAATTAACAACTGATCACTACATATGTAAAACCTCCAATTCTGTAATGAACAAGGATGTGAAGATAAAGATATAAAGGGGACAACAAATTTTAGAATCCAGTGTGACTTAATTAAATCAGATCTCTGCATTGTGGCCCCTACATGTAGAACTCCAAAAACACATCCAGACTTCTCAAAATATTAAATGATTAAATATTAGAAAAAACATTTTGAGGTGCATAGTATAGATGCATTAGAAAGATATAAGTGTAAAAGAAGGCTTTTAGGACTCAACATAAGAAAGTGAGTTATATTCACCATTGCAGGCAAATTATTTTTGTTAAATAAAATGACTTACACAAAGATTATTTAGAAATCATATTTTAATATTCTGATTGAACACTCATCATCATAACACCACTTTTTCAGTTCAGTCCAAAGTTCATTCACTCAGTCGTATCTGACTCTTTGTGACCCCATGAATCGCAGCACGCCAGGCCTCCCTGTTCATCACCATCTCCCGGAGTTCACTCAGACTCACGACCATCGAGTCCATGATGCCATCCAGCCATCTCATCCTCGGTCATCCCCTTCTCCTCCCACCCCCAAACCCTCCCAGCATCAGAGTCTTTTCCAATGAGTCAACTCTTCGCATGAGGTGGCCAAGGTACTGGAGTTTCAGCTTTAGCATCATTCCTTCCAAAGAAATCCCAGGGTTGATCTCCTTCAGAATGGACTGGTTGGATCTCCTTGCAGTTCAAGGGACTCTCAAGAGTCTTCTCCAACACCACAGTTCAAAAGCATCAATTCTTTGGCGCTCAGCTTTCTTCACAGTCCAACTTTCACATCCATACATGACCACAGGAAAAACCA